>WNWU01008503.1:0-18288 GCA_012654045.1 Ptyas mucosa | reverse complement strand
CTGTCACGCAAGTCCACCATAGATGATAATATGTCCCGTATGATTTCTTACATTTCCAACAAATCGGCGATGTGTTTGGGAACATCTTAGCAAGTCTCGCTGGTGGAAGGTGCCATCTGTAAAACATCTTGTACTGGTTTTCCTTGTAAGCCACTGACATAGTCAATTTCAAATTTATTTCCCAAAGTTTTTCCCATTTCTCCAAATCTATGCTATATCCGAAATTTTTTGCCCAGCTTACCATTGTTTCTTTAACCACTTCCTCTTCCATTTTATATCTCAATAAGTATTTATATATTTTTCTAATCAACTTTTCTTCCGTACCTTGTAAAATCCTGTCTAATTCCTGCTGTTCTTTTTGGAATTCGTATAGTTTTATACCTTTTCTATACCTGGTCTGTATTTGCGTATATGTCCACCAATCTGTGTCTATACCCTGATCTTTTAATTCTTGTTTGGTTTTCAAATTCCCTTGTTCATTTATCAGATCCTTATACCTTATTAATTTATCTATGTCTGTTAGGTTCGGGCATTTCAACGCTTCCATTGTGGATAGCCAGTTTAGCATTTTGGTATAGTGGTTTTTTTTTAATTTTTTGCCAGACCTGTAGTAAGGCATTCCTAATTAAGTGTCTTTGAAAATAACTGTGGGATTTATTTTTCCCATCCCATATAAATGCATGCCATCCTAATTGTAGGTCATGCCCTTCTAATGTCAAGATCCTCTTTTTTTTAGTTCAATCCAATCTTTAACCCATGTTAACGCTGTTGCCTGATAGTATAATTCCCAATCTGGGAGTGCAAAGCCTCCTTTCTCTTTCCTATCCTGCAGTAATTTTAATTTAATCCTTGGTTTTTTCCCTTGCCAAATGTATTTTGTGGTTAATTTATTTAAATCTTCAAAAAAAGTTTTCCCTGGTTTTATTGGTGCAACTTGGAATAGAAATAGTACTCTCGGTAATATGTTCATTTTTATAGAGGCTATCCTTCCAGTAAGTGACAGTTGAAGATTTTTCCAACTTTCTAAGTCTTTTTTTATTTGTTGTATTATTTTGCTGTAATTATCTTCCTTGATTGAGGAGCATTTAGCCGATAGCCAAATTCCTAAATATTTTACTTTCTTAGCTATTTGCATATCTGTTTTTTCTTCCAATTCTCTATCTTATTTTTTTGTAAGGTTTTTTGTTATTATTTTTGTTTTACTTTTATTAATTTTAAGCCTTGCTACCTCGCCAAATTCTTCTATTTTTTGAATTAATTTAGGTCCTAACTCTAATGGTTCTTCTAAAATAACTACTAAATCATCCGCTAATGCTTGGACTTTATACTCTTCTTTTATAATTTTTAAGCCTTTTATATCCTGAGTCCAGCGGCCCTGGACTCCCTTGCCTCTGGCAAGGCACCCGGGAAAGATAACATTCCTGCCGAAGTTCTGAAGTGCTGCAAAGAGAACATCTCCACTGAACTGCATGAAATCTTCTGTCTTTGTTGGAGGGAAGGTGGAGTACCACAGGACATGAAGGATGCATTTGTGATCTTATTTTGGAGGGGGGTGCGGACCTGGCAGGTATTACGGAGACCTGGTTGGGCCAGGAAGGGGGGTCCCCCTTGTTGAAATGTGCCCACCAGGTTTCCATGCATTTCATCAGCCAAGGGCCCAGGGGAGGGGTGGGGGAGTGGCGGTGATTATTTGGGAAAGTCTTTGTCCGAGGGAGACCACTGTTCCTCAGATAGCCGGATGTGAGTCCCTTTTTGTGAAGTGGGCCCGTGGGGTGCAGATGGGTTTGCTGACTATGTACCTGGCTCCCTGCCACGTGGCAGCGACCCTGCCCGAGCTACTCGACGTCATTGCCGGGGTGGCGGTTGATACCCCCAGACTTATTGTCATGGGGGATTTCAACCTCCCATCTGTGGGTGAGGCATCAGAGGTGGCTCAGGAGTTCATGGCTTCCATGACGGCCATGGACCTGACCCAGTTAGTTCAAGGCCCCACTCACATAGGGGGACACACTCTGGACTTGATTTTTGTCTCTGGTCAGTGGTTGAATGATCTTGATAGAGGGGACCTAGATATCAAACCCTTGTCATGGACAGATCATTTGCTCCTTCACCTGGACTTTCCTACCACTTTCCCCTGCCGCAGGGAGACGGAACCGACCAGATGGTTCCGTCCCAGGCGCCTGATGGACCCTGAAAGGTTCCTGACGGAGCTTGGGCCGTTTCCTGAGACTCTGGCACACGACTCGACTGAAGAGCTGGTGGCCGCCTGGGAGAGTGCGGCCACCGGAGCTTTGGACCGCGTCGTGCCTTTGCGGCCTCTGACCCGATGCCGATCTGAATTGGCTCCTGGGTTCTCTGAGGAGCTGAGAGAGATGAAGCATCGGAAATGACGCCTAGAGAGCATTTGGAGGACTAGTCAATCCGATTCCGACCGGACACAGGTGAGGTCTTATCTCAAGTCCTACCTAGTGGCGATAAAAGTGGCAAAATCTAACCATTTTTCCGCTCTTATCGCATCTGCAGAGAACCGCCCAGCTGCTCTGTTTAGGGTGACCCACTCCCTTCTTCGGGGGGGAGTGCGGGAAGATCCCTTGCAGGGTTGTGCTGAGGATTTTGTGCAATTCCTGCATGATAAAGTCACTCGGATTCGGGATGGCTTGGACTCCAATTGGATGAGTCCAGGGGAAGAGACGAGGGTAGGTCTTGAGAATATTATCTGGGAGGAGTTTGATCCTGTGGCTCCCAAGGATGTGGACAGGGTTCTGGGTAAGATTAGTGCCGCCACGTGTTTATTGGACCCGTGTCCCTCCTGGTTGGTACTGGCCTCCCGGGAGGTTACATGAGGCTGGCTCCAGGGAATTATAAGTGCTTCTCTGAGTGAGGGTGCCTTTCCTGCTGCCTTGAAAGAGGCGGTGGTGAGGGCCCTCCTCAAGAAGCCTTCCCTGGACCCGGCTGAATTAGCTAACTACTGTCCGGTCTCCAACCTTCATTTTGTGGTGAAGGTTGTTGAGAGCGTGGTGGCACGACAGCTTCCCCGGCACCTGGATGAAGCTATCTATCTGGACCCGTACCAGTCGGGCTTCAGGCAGGGGTACAGCGCAGAAACGGCATTGGTCGCGTTGGTGGATGATCTCTGGAGGGCTCGGGACAGGGGTTGTTCCTCTGTCCTAGTCCTATTAGATCTCTCAGCGGCTTTTGATACCATCAACCATGGTATCATGCTGCAGTGGTTGAGGGGGTTAGGAATAGGGGGCACTGTTTTGCAGTGGTTCTCCTCCTTCCTCTCTGACCGCTCGCAGTTTGTGTTGGCAGGGGGGCAGAGGTCGACCTCGAGGCACCTTGCATGGGGAGTGCTGCAAGGGTCGGTCCTCTCGCCCCTTCTGTTCAACATTTATGTGAAGCCGCTGGGTGAGATCATCCGTGGTTTTGGGGTGAAGTGTCATCTGTACGCTGATGATACTCAGCTGTACATTTCCACCCCAGACCACCCCAACGATGCCCTTGATGTGATGTCTCACTGCCTGGAGGCCGTGCAGGTCTGGATGGGGAGGAACAGGCTCAGACTCAACGCTTCCAAGACCGAGTGGTTGTGGCTTCCGGCGTCCCGATATAGTCAGCTGGTGCCATCGCTGACTATTGGGGGTGAATCCTTGCCCCCCACAGAGAGGGCTCGCAATCTGGGTGTCCTCCTGGATGCAGGACTGTCTTTAGAAGAGCATATGACGGCCGTGGCCAGGGGGGCCTTTTATCAGGTTCGCCTGATTCGCCAGTTGCAACCCCTTCTGGATCGGGACGCCTTGCGCACGGTCACTCACGCCCTTGTCACCTCCCGGCTGGACTACTGTACTGCTCTCTACATGGGGCTCCCCTTGAAGAGCACTCGATGGCTCCAACTGGTCCAGAATGCGGCCGCATGGGTGGTTATGGACGCAACCCGTTGTGCCCATGTGACACCCCTCCTGCACGAGCTGCACTGGCTCCCAGTGGTCTTCCGGGTGCGATTCAAGGTGTTGGTCACCACCTTTAAAGCACTCCATGGCATAGGACCCGGCTACCTTCAAGACCGACTTCTGCCACCAATAGCCTCCCACCGGCCAGTTCACTCCCACAGAGAGGGTCTCCTCAGGGTGCCATCAGCCAAGTTATGTCGGCTGGCGACACCCAGGGGGAGGACCTTCTCTGTGGGAGCCCCAGCCCTGTGGAATGAACTGCCCCCAGAAATGCATAAGATCTCCAACCTCCGGGTATTTCGCTGTGCCCTCAAGACCCTGTTGTTCCGCCGGGCTATCAACATAGCAATTTTAAATTGGGTGTTTTAAATTTCTGGGGTTTTAAACTGAGCCGAAATTATTTAATAATTTTAAATAATTTTAATTGATTTTTGTGTTGTGCTTTTAATAGGTTGTACACCACCCTGAGTCCTTCAGGAGAAGGGCGGTATAGAAATAAAATTATTATTATTATTATTATTAAATATCGTCACACTGTACAAGAACAAAGGTGACGGGGTGACTGTAACAACTACTGTGGTATCTCTCTTCTTAGTGTTGTAGGGAAGCTGCTTGCCCGTGTTGTACTGAAGAGGCTCCAGGTGCTTGCAGACAGAGTCTATCCAGAATCACAGTGTGGATTTCGAGCCAACAGGTCCACTACTGACATGGTATTTTCCCTTAGACAGTTGCAGGAGAAATGCAGGGAACAAAGACAACCACTTTTCGTAGCCTTCATAGATCTTACGAAGGCTTTTGACTTGGTTAGCAGGGACGGCCTTTATAAAATTCTCCCCAAGATTGGATGTCCACCTCAGCTCCTCAACATCATCAGGTCCTTTCATGAGGAAATGAAGGGCACTGTAGTTTTTGATGGCTTAACTTCAGATTCCTTTGCTATTCGAAGTGGAGTGAAGCAGGGCTGTGTCCTTGCGCCAACTTTATTTGGGATCTTTTTTGCTGCCATGATGAAACATGCTTTTGGAACTGCAACAGAGGGTATTTACCTCCGGACCAGATCAGATGGAAAACTCTTTAATCTCTCTAGATTGAGAGCAAAGTCTAAAGTCCAGCTGAAATGCTTACGCTGATGATGCTGCCGTCACTGCTCACTCTGCTGAAGACCTTCAACAACTTATAGACAGTTTTAGCAAGGCCTGCCAAGACTTTGGACTAACAACCACCCGGAAAAAAACACAAGTCATGGGTCAGGATGTGGATTCACCTCCCTGTATTACAATCTCTGCACAAGAACTGGAGGTCATCCATGACTTTGTGTACCTCGGCTCAACTATCTCTGACACTCTCTCTTTAGATACTGAGCTGAATAAACGTATTGGTAAAGCGGCCACCACATTTTCTAGACTTACAAAGAGAGCATGGCTTAATAAGAAGCTGACAGAACATACAAAGATCCAGGTCTATAGAGCCTGCGTCCTGACAACACTCTTGTACTGCAGTGAGTCTTGGACCCTCTATGCACGGCAGGAGAGAAAGTTGAACACCTTTCATATGCTCTGTCTCCGATGAATTCTTGGCATCACCTGGCAGGACAAAGTTCCAAATAGCGCAGTCTTGGAACGTGCTGGAATTTCTAGCATGTATACATTATTGAAACAGTGATGTCTACGCTGGCTGGGGCATGTCGTGAGAATGGCTGATGGTCGGATTCCGAAAGATCTCCTGTATGGAGAATTAGTGCAGGGAAAGCACCTCAGAGGGAGACCACAGCTGCGATATAAGGATATCTGCAAGAGGGACCTAAAGGCCCTGGGAATGGACATTAACAAGTGGGAAACCTTGACCTCCGATCATTCAGCTTGGAGGCTAAAGATGTAGCATGGCCTTCTCCAATTCGAAGAGACACTTGTTCGACAGGCTGAGGCAAAGAGGAAGCCCCGGAACCAGCAAAATCTGGGGGCTGGGCAGGGGACAGAATGTATCTGCCCTCAGTGTGGAAGGGATTGCCACTCTCAAATTGGCCTTTTTAGTCACACTAGATGCTGTTTTAGGACCTCTTTCCAGAGCACGATACCATAGTCTCTTGAGACTGAAGGATGCCAATGATTCAGTTCTTTAAAAAACCACCCTAAAAGTTAACTATGAAAAAAGCTGATGATGATGATGGCATGTACAGGTAGTCCTTGACTTATGACCACAGTTGAGCCCAAAATTTTGTGTTGCTAAGCAAGACAGTTAAGTGAATTTTGCCCCATTTTGACCTTTCTTGCCACAGTTGTTAACCATTGCAGTTAAGTTAGTATCACAGTTGGGAAGTGAACTTAGCTTTCCAATAGAATAGAATAGAATAGAATAGAATAGAATAGAATAGAATAGAATAGAATAGAATAGAATAGAATAGAATAGAATAGAATAGAATAGAATAGAATAGAATAGAATAGAATAGAATTCTTTATTGGCCAAGTGGCGTAGCAAGCTAATGCCTCCAACTAAGGCAGCATTTAACATCCAGCTGCCTGCAATTACTGCGAGTTCTAATCTCACCAGGCTCAATGTTGACTCAGCCTTCCATCCTTTCTAAGGTGGGTAAAATGAGGACCCGGTTTGTGGGGGCAATAAGCTGACTTTGTGTAAATATACAAAAGTATGAAGGCTATTGCTTAACGCATTGTAAGCTGCCCTGAGTCTCCGGAGAAGGGCGGCATATAAATATAAATTTTTAAAAAATTTTAAAAAGTGTGATTGGACACACAAGGAATTTGTCTTGGTGCATACGCTCTCGGAGTACATAAAAGAAAAGATACATTCGTCAAGAATCATAAGGTACAACACTTAATGATAGTCATAGGGAAACAATCAATATAAATCTTAAGGATACCAGCAACAAGGTTACAGTCATACAGTCATAAGTGGGAGGAGATGGGTGATAGGAACGATGATAAAATTAATAGTAATGCAGACTTAGTAACTAGTTTGACAGTGTTGAGGGAATTATTTTATTTATTTCCCATAGACCAGCGGTGGTGAACCTATGGCACGTGTGCCAAAGGTGGCACGCAGAGCCCTCTCTGTGGGCACACGCACCATCGTTCCAAAATCAATAAACCAAAGGGCTTATAGGGTTTTGCTTCTCTAGGGAGCAGGACTCTCTGGCTGAGCATCTGGGAGGTCAGCAGGGCACAGGAAATTTTGGTGGAAGTGATTTGCAGTTGGTCTTCTCCACCTCAGAAGCCCTGAGGGAGTGGAGCCCCCCCCTTCTCCCACTGAAAATGGGAAAGGGGCATGGCGAGTGAGTGGGGGATAGTCTGCTGTGACTGAAGGTGGCTTCGGAGGGAGTTTCTCCCATTGGGGCTGCGCTGAAGCCGGAAAGCGAATGGAGGCCCGGGGGTCTCCCCTTCAGGCAGGGAGCAGCGGTGGCAGCGGCGGGGAACCCGGCAGTGGCAGCAGCAGCCTGAGCAGCCTCCCTGGGGGGCCCCGCAGCTCCGAGGCTGAGCGCTGGCACATCTGCAGCTGCTGCTCCTGGAGCTGATTGAAGGAGTGCGGGGAGGAGAGCTGCGCCCAGGCGGTGGCCCTGGCCGAAGGCTGCCTGTTCAGCCCTGCAGCCAACCCAGAGCCCAGAAAGGGGTGGCAGGTGAGGGACTTTCATCCTCTTCTACGTCTCTTGTATATCTTCCTTGCAGATAATCACAGAGAAACGACATCCACACAACACGTGTTGGGTTGGTGTAATTGTATGTGGGAATAACTTTGAAGGATTGGGACAAGTCATAGACTGGACAGTCATAATTTAAAAGATAGTCTCAATTTCCACATGGTGATGGAGGTGGAGGGGTGGAAAAAAATTATAAAAACCCCTCCTACTTTTGCAGCAAGTAAAAAGGAGAGGATGGGAAAAATACTTTGAGAATTGTATTAATGTGACTTTACAATATAGATAGAGTTAATCTTCATTGTCATGGTTCTTGTCTGGACTACCTCGAAGGAAAATAAGTAATAAAAAAGAAGCAATGAAATATTTCACAAAAATGTCAGGTGTTTATCCAGAAATAACAGCAAACCACAAAGCAGGAGTTCTCAAGTTCCCCCATTTTGACTTGGGTTACAAAAAATACAATTGGAGAGGAAAAAAGTAATGCAAGTGAGCTAACAGGATTACAGTCATTTGAAAGTGGATCATAAAGCGGGCTATTCTTTCAGTTGCAGGAGCAGTGGTGGGATTCAATCCACTTAACAACCGGTTCACCAAAAATGCGAGTGCACGCGCATGCGCATGCACGCACAGCTTCTGCACATGTGCACACGGCTTCTGCCATGCGGCGAGGGTCGACTGAGCAGCCTTTCAGGGCCTGCTCCACTCCATCTCTGCTCTCCGGGGCAGCAGCTGCTTCTCTCCACTGCTGCTCTTGCTGGGAGAGAGAGCGTCTCTTGTGCAATTTATCAGCTGTGAGCTGCTGCTTTCCTCTAAGTCCCATCTGGAAAGTGTGCAGCACAGAGAAGCAGCAGCCATGTTGAATGCTGCTTCTCTGTACTGCACGTTTTCCAGATGTGGCAGCTGAAAGCTGCTAAATTGCACAAGAGACGCTCTCTCTCCCAGCAAGAACAGCAGCGGAGAGAAGCAGCTGCTGACCCAGAGACCACATGGAGCGTCTCCGCGAGCGAGCGAGCCTTGGCAAGGGACAGCTGCAAGATCTCCGCTGCAGCACTTTAGGTAAGAAGAACCTGGACATAGCTTGAGGCCAGAGAGGGGTGGCGGCGAGCAGGCGGAGGCTCCAGGGCAAGATGTGTTGGATAAACATGCAGGCAGTGGTGTGAGCCGTCGGTAACCCCCGACATGGAATGAAATGAGCCATCTTCGTCAGCATGTCCACCACCACGAATGAATCCAGAAGACGGAGGCAAATCCATCAAGAAGTCCATGGAAATGGGGCTTCCAGTGGGGACTGCCGGCATCGCTGGAGGCTTCTTTATGAAGCTCCAAGCCAGGAGTCCGTAGAACTGCAAGAACAGCGACAATCAGCTGTCTTGCAGTTTGAAAACTTTCCCCCTGGCAAACGGGGGGGAGGTGAGTAGACGGGTGGGGTAGAGCTCCCTAAGAGCACCAGATTTTGTCCATAGTCTGGTGCTCGAAGATGAGAGCTCCCCGTTAAGCCTGTCAGTACTCCGGACCCTGGACGTCTCTGCTAATTGCAGAGCTAGATGTCGCAGCCATCGCAGCAACCAACTTTAAATAAACATCTTTGATTCGAGCTGGCAGAGCATAAACAGCAGGAATAAAACAGCAAGTATTTTTTTTTCTTAACTCCAAGGATTTGCCTTCTCCTAAAAAAATATTTTTTATGGGGAGAAAGAGAAAGCAAGATGGCGTTTGAGTTTCAAAGGGGCGTGAAAAAGTGAAACTTAAAAGTAATTATTGATGAAGTCCCTGTTTGAAATGTAAAACTCTATTTTGAAAAGTGGATTAATCAAGGAAGGAAACAACTGTAATAATTGAAGCAGCAATATAAATTACAAATTGCAAGGGACTTTCCCCCCCCCCTTTTTTCTTGATATTCTTTTTTCTTTTTTTTTTCCTGTCCTTTTGGTGGGGAAAGAAGAAGGGGGGTGAGATGGCTGGTCTCCTGGAAAGCAAGGAAGGGATGTCTGACTTTGAAGAAGCCCTGAACTCAATTACCTCTGCTCTACTAGAAAAAAATGATACTATTTTTCAAACCTTCCAAGTTGGAAACAATGAAATATGTGAAAATACTGAGTTGCAATCTAGTAGTGGGGTGTTGATTAAAGAGCTGGAAGGAACAAAAATAGAACAGCCTACAGTGTTTTTGGAAAGTAAAATGGAGGCTTTGAAGATTAAGGAGCAAAAATTTTTGGGAGTTGCTGAGATTTTGGCTGCACGAATTTTTTTCTATAAAGTCCCACTTGCATTTAAAGAATTGTTTTTACAACAACCTCATAAAACTCAAGATTATATTGGAGTTAAAAAAGGCAGAGGAATCAGAATGAAAAGAGTTCGTAAAAAAGTCAGGAAGAAAGACTGGAGACGAGGGAAATAACCCTCCTTGGTGGGATGATGGTCCTTAAAAGTATTGTTTAAATGTTTAAAGACTTTAAATTTTTGGAAGATAATATTCAACAGTTTATTGCCAGCTAACTAAACGATGAGCAACGATGAGTGGCAACTTATAGTTGTTTTGGAATGTTTTGAGAAGAATAAACAGATCACAGCAATGCTGGTATTTTGGGTTGTGAACCAAGCCTTGGCTTGAGTGATTTGGAACATTTTATTAAAGATTGTAACAAAATTGGATTTAATTGCAATTGAAGAAACTATACTGAATATAACAAACTGGATTTTTCTGCTTGAAGGTAATAGTTATAAGGCAAAAGAACCATGGACCTAGGGCAATTGCAGCTGATCTGGTGGTTTCCCAAATACGACTGATGAATTCATTAATCTAGTTTCTGGCTGGATTTGATGGATATTATTTGGTATATAAATATAAAGTCACTAGGGGTTTTTTTTTACATAAAGAAGTATTTTTTATTTAGGTGGGTAGACGCAAATGAAGACATCTTAAATACTGTTGGAAGACGTGAACAATTAAAAAGATTAAGAACTGGTTCAATCTAGCACGAAGAAGTCGTACATGTTCGATATAGCTATTAATTAATGTTCTTAGATGATTTCCTAATATGTATTCTAAACTAATAAGAGGTTTGATTATTGTTTTTTTAGTTAGAAAATGTTTTTCTTTAAGTGTTTTAATTATAACTGGGCCTTAATGGTATGAAAGGGGAGGACGGACGGGTTTATATAACATTTTATTTTAAATTTAGGGTTTTATAATGAGGGGGAATTTTTTTTCTTTTTTTTTAAATGAAAGAAGTTATAAAATATTTTGTTAAATTGCATAGATTTAATAACTTGCTAAGTATGTATTGGTTAAACTGAGTAACGATAGGTTTGATTATGAGATATTGAATTGTTTTACTAATTGCTTCAATTATAAATGGATATTAATTGTGTAAAATTAGATGGAAAAAGAAGAAAGATTTGCTTTCTTTTTATCTAACTTGTTTTATGATTAGAAGCGTGAGACGGAGTTGCATCTATAGAAAGTTACCTTATCTGTTTTTATTAAGTTGTATTTTATATCTTGTATTTGCTCTGGGAAGCCGGGGGGGGAGGTGAGGGGGGGGGAAATGTCTGTAAAACTTTTATAAAACTTTTTCAATTAAAAAAAAAAAGAAGTCCATGGAAATGGCACCCCAGTGTCTCTCTGGTGTCGGCAATGGCTGGAGCAGCCCTGGAGGGGCTCCCATTGCCGACTTGGCCTGTCGGCAGCGAACACAGGACATGAATTAAGCCTGGACATCATGTTGCAATCGGGGCCACCAAAAAGTGCAAGAAACTAGATTCAGTGTCTTAAAGAGGCCGAAGTGCCCCGCCACAGGATTATCATGGCACTGCGACAAGATAAGTCCCTGGAGTGGCCCCACTGGCACATAGAGCCTGTCTCAGTACCACAAGAGTTCCTTGTGAAATGTCCATGGAGAGGCGGGCCCTACCTCTTCCTTCCATTGCTCCACATAAGCATTGTGCCGCTGCGCTTCCCGTATCTGGGCCCGTAAATCCACTGGTTCCTGAACCACGGAGAAAGACTCTACAGGCAACACTGTCCGGAGCAGAAGTGGGTCTTCGATGTGGGAATACTCCGGTTTCTGCGAGAGTGCATCCACCCTTTGATTGCGACCACTGGGGATGTACGTCACGCGGAAATTGAACCAGGCAAACAAGAGGGACCACCGAATCTGCTGTTGGTTCAGTTTCCGGCCAGTCTGTAGGAACTCCAAGTTTTTATGGTCCGTCTGGACTTCAATTTGATTCCGAGCCCCCTCCAGAAGATGTCTCCAGACCTCAAACACCATCTTAATGGCCAGTAACTCCTTCTCCCAGATGGTGTAATTGCGATTGGAAGGGTTGAGCTTCCGCGAATAATATGCGCAAGGGAAGAGGGTACCACCGGATGCGCGAGCCTGGAGCAACACTGCACCAACAGCAACATCCAATGCATCTGCTTCCACCACAAACGGATGGTGGGGGTCAGGATACTTCAAGATAGGCTCCTTCATGAAGGCCTGTTTCAAAGCCTGGAATGCCTGCTGCTCAGGGGTACCCCACCAGAATGGGACCTTTTTCTGCAGAAGCCGAGGGGTGCGGTCAAGGCAGCAAAGCCAGGGATAAAGGTCCGATAGTAGTTGGCAAACCCAAGGAGGTGCTGGACATCCTTCACTCGCCGAAGAGGTTGCCAACTACACAAAGACTCCACCTTTCTCGGCTCCATGGCAATGCCCTCGGGAGAGATGCAATGCCCCAGGAACTTGATGGTGGACTGGAAAAACTGGCATTTCTCCAGTTTAGCATACAGATGATGTTCCCAAAGACGTTGCAGGACCAGGCGGAGGTGCTGTTGGTGGCACTTCCGGGAAGGAGACTAGATCAGAATGTTGTCTATTTTTCTCAGCCACCGACAGACGGGGTCTGGCTGCGCCTATTTCCATGGGCTCCTCCCATGGAGCTGGGGTCTCACGCATGACTGGAACCACACGGGTCTCCTTGCAGGCACGGCGACTGGTCTGTATCTGCAACGGGCGTCGATCCTAAGGCACAGATATACCAGCGCATTGAGGGTCGGAGGGATATCAACCTGGACCAGCTCGTCCTGCAACTCCTCCGATAAGCCATCCTGGAACACGTCCATGAGGGCCACCTCATTCCAGGCCGGATCCTGCCTAAGCAGCCGAAACTCACTGACATATTCCTGCAGCAGGTTCCGGCCCTGCTTCAGGGTCTTCAGTCATCTGGTGGGAGTCTGAATTTTGATGGAGTCCTTGTACATAAGTCTGAGATGCTCACAAAACCCCCTGAAATCGTCCAACAGAGGACTAGCCTAGACCAGCAGGGGCATGGCCCAGCAAGCTGCAGAGCCGGAGAGCAGGCTGAGTACAAACCCCACTTTATCCTGGTCAGTGGAGAAGTCCTCCATTCTCAGGCTGATGAAAAGCTGGCATTGTCCCATAAAAGCAGGAAACATGGCCTGATTGCCATCAAACTTGTCTGGCATAGCAACAGGACATTTTATATAAATCTGAAATTATAAATCTGTATAGCGGTATATAAATCTTAAATTAAATTAAATTAAATTAAATTAAATTAAATTAAATTAAATTAAATTTTCTATGGGGAGGGGGAGAAGCTGGAGCTTGGAGCTGAGCCATCTGTACAGCTAACAAAGCTACTTGCTGCTGAAGCTGTGCGTTCTCGGCATGGAGCTGCTCCATTGTGATAGAGGTTTGTTGATAATTATGCTTGTTGGGTTGGAAAACAAACTGTTGTGACCCAGGCCCAAGTAGGTATTAACAGATGCAATCAGTTCGAAACAAACAGACTTTATTAGAACAGCTGAGAATGAGTTAGTAGTCCAAACTAATTCAAAACAAATTCTTCAAAACACAATTCTTCAGTCTTATCACCAACCTTGGTCTAATTAGGCAACCTGCCAAAGGCTTTTCTTGGCAAAAGTTCAGAAGCAGAAGACGCCAACAAGAAATAAATGCAGCAAGACAAGAAACAAATCAATCAACGTTGTTTTCCGACAAAGAGCCCAAGAGCCGTTGCTGGTCTTTTAAGCCTTATGGGAGGGGCCAATCATCTCTTGGCCTTACTCCTGAGTCATCCTTTTTGCTTTAGCTGCTCTTGCCTTCTGGCAGCTCTTCTCATGCATGCATTAGGAACAGGCTCCTCCTGTTCCTCTGCTTCTCTGGTGTCAGCCTCTGGAGGCTCCGGTGTCCGCACATCACTCCCAGATGGCCCTGGCCCCATCTCTGCCTCCAATGCAGAGCCCTCATCCGGGTCTTCCCCAGCCTCCAGGACTGGCCCATGTTCTTCCTCAGCCTCCTCACTGTCCGACTCCGCTGCCAGCTCCGCAGGCTGCTGGCGGACCACAACAATATGGGGGAAATTTCAGCAGAACACCAGAGATGAGATCAATCAATTCTTAGTAGGTATGCCCTGTTTTCTAACAAATTTGTATTTTGCTGAGCCAGGGAGATGAGGCCTCTGCCCAAAACCTCCTTGGTGAGTTATTCCAGGCTGGGGGTGGTGTTGGTGTTCCCAAGGAGTGTCATTCTACCACTTGGATACATCTAAGCCACAACAGCAGCATGAAGGAGGTGGAGGGAGGCTTCCCAGCCATAAGGACCTTGTGACCCTAACCCTAACCCTAACCCTAACCCTAACCCTAACCCTAACCCTAACCCTAACCCTAACCCTAACCCACTGACTTACAAAAGGCAGCCTGTTACTCCATGCGCTTGGATGAAAGCACATATATAAATAATCATGCAAGGCTAGCAGTAATTTTACGTTATGCTGTTGGTGACATCATGAGAGAAGAGCTGGTGAAACTGGTGTCTTTGCCTGAAAGAACACAAGGGATGGATATCTACAATGCTGTGATGGAGGCTTTTTTGTCACAAGACATAAGACCAGAAAAAGTGGTTTCAATTACTAGTGATGGGGCACCTTCTATGGTGGGGGCAACATCTGATTTCATACAGTTCTTTGTTAAAGAAACAAAACATCAAGTCATTCAGTTCCATTGTATTATACATCAAGAAGCTCTTTGTGCCAGGGAAAACAGCAAAAAATTTGACGATGTCCTCAAAGATGTCACAAAAATGGTCAATTACATCATGGCTCGTGCTCTGAATTTTCGACAGTTTCAAGCACTTCTTGAGCAGGTTCAGGCACAGTATAATTGTTTACTTATGTACAATAATGTCCAGTGGTTGAGCAGAGGATGAGTCCTAGAGAGATTTGTAGCCTGCTTGGATGAAATTAGGCTGTTTATGAATGAAAAAGGGCAGGAATATCCACAGCTCACTGATATGGTTTGGCTTACCAATCTCGTGTTTTTTAGATTTTACAGTACACTTCAATGTACTGAACAAACAACTACAAGGTTTAGGGAAAACAGCAGAAAGGATGTTTTGTGATATCAAAACATTTGAGAGAAAACTGCAAGTTTTTGAGAGATACCTTGAAAGTGGGCAGCTGAAATATTTTCCAAATCTAAAAATGCATTTAGAAAATTCTATTTGCAGACAATCCTACAAGCCATCAGGAAATCTACAAGGAATTTTCCAGCATTGTAGCAGCTGCAAAGGTGAATTTTAGTAACAGATTTTTACAGTTCCGTAAAATGGAGACAATCCTGTGTTTTCTTACTTCTCCAGATAAAACCAAATTTGAAGAACTTGATCTTTCCTGCTTACACTGGTTAGATTTAGGAAATCTGGAAATGGAGCTATTGGAATTTCAAGAAAGCTTTATCTGGAAAAATAAATTATATGACCTGTGTGAAACACTTGAGAAGATAGAAGGGATGACAACGGACAGCACAGTTAGTTCTGAAAATAAAATCCTTAAAGTGTGGAATTCTCTGCCAAATAATTTTAAGTCAATGAAAGCACTTGGGATTGCTTTCCTTATTTTGTTTTGTAAGGAAGTTAGCACCCACCCATCTCCTAGAAGAATGAAATATTCTAGGAAATATTAAAAAGGCAGAATATTATATTTCCCTGGATGAGAAAATGAGAAACATGTTTTTAAAGACAAAGCAGCTCCCTGCAGTTCCCTGCCACCCCACTTCAGCTCCAGGGTGATGGGATTAAGACAGTGATGGCTAACCTTTTTGCTGTCATGTGCCAAAAGCGGGGGGAGAGCGGGGGGATCGTGCGTGTGTGTGCCCACACCCATAATTCAATGCCCATCCGTGCCCCGCCCTCCTGTGCATGTGCGTGTGCTCCCCCTGCGCTCCCCCCACTTTTGGCACGTGATGGCACAGTGGGCCCGTTTTTCACTCTTCCCAGCCTCCAGAGGCTTTCTAGGAGCCTGGGGAGGGCAAAAACGGCTTTCCTCAACTCCCCCAGAGGCCCTCTGGAGGCCGGAAACAGCCCATTTCCCGACTTCCGGTGGGCCCGGAAGGCCTGAAAATCAGCTGGCCGGTGGGCACATGTGTGCTGGAGCTGAGCTCGTGTGCCGTCAGATATGGCTCCACGTGCCACCTGTGGCACCCGTGCCATAGGTTCGCCATCACAGGATTAAGACCTTCACCCTCAGGACATGATAGGATTGGCTTCATTACCTCATCACCCAGCAAGATTCAACCAAGCCTGGGACTCAAGACAACCTATAATGTTACCCTTGCATGGCCCCATGGGAGTCTGACAACCAATCAGGATACCTGCCCTTACACAGGAACATCAAGGCAGGGCCCAAGAGAGGATATAAATCTCTCTCTCTCTCATCCATGTGCTCAAACCATGTGGTTCTGTCCACCATTAAACCATCTTTCCAAACAGCTTCCATGTTTCCAGTGTCTTTCTCCCCACTTGGAACTGAACCCAGATAGACATTTCTTCCAACAGTTTGGATCATCTTATGCTTGTGAGCAGCTGTTTTCATCTTTGAAGTATATCAAATCTGACACCAGAAACAGACTAACAGATGACCTGAGTGCTGCATGTGTTGCTCTCAAACTTACAAAGTATGAGCCAAGGTTAGACAAATTATCAGCATGCATACAACAGCAAAAATCACATTAATTGTTCAAAAGCATGCCAAATTCAAACTTTTACCTTTCAATAAAAAGTTGTTTGTAGAAAGAGAGGAATTGGAATATTTTAAGATATGGGGGCAATTTTATCATTGGTTAGAGAAGAGATATATATAGGGTAATGTTGTAATGAAATGAGTGAAGAAGAAAGAGGAGAAAGAAGATAGATAAATGTATTAATAGAAAAGTAAGAAATGTGGGAGAAATGCTATAATAAATGAAATGAAAATATTAAGATATGATAAATATTGGAGGAGTAAGAAGACACAAAAGATGTACTCAGATGATGCACTGAATGAGTGATTATGTATTGTATACTTGTTTGTCTATAAAATAAAAAAAACTTTAAAAGAAGTTGTTTGTATCATTGAAAGCTCTGTTATTGTGTTTTTCTTTTAAGACAAAAGATGTTAATGTATGAGTTGTTTTTTCTAAACTAAAACCTCAGTATTCAGGTTAAATTGCCATGTTGGCACTTTGCGAAAAATATGTGGGTTTTGGGTTGCAGTTTGGGCACTCGGTCTCTAAAGGTTTGCCATCACTGCCATAGACTTTGCTTGTCAGAAAAGGGGATCACATGGCCCCAACACTGCAACTGTCATAAATATGAATCAGTTGCCAAGTATCTGAATTCTGATTATGTGACCATGGGAATGCTGCAATGGCTGTAAGTGTGAAAAATGGTCATAAATCACTTTTTAGCATTGTAACTTTGAATAGTCACTATCATCACTAAATGAACTATCTGTATCTGATCAAGATGGGAAGAAAAGGCTACAGACATTTAGCATTATAGCTGAAAAGGGTGAAGAAGGATAAAATATACAAGTAGTTCCTAACAGGCAGGAAGCAGCAGGTGAAGCTAAGCAAAATCACATCAGATACCTGTACAATTAGCACAGGGGGCCCCCAAGGATGTGTGCTTTCTCCATTTCTCTCTCTATACCAACAACTGCATCTCAAACGATCCATCTGTTAAACTACTGAAGTTCGCAGATGACACAACAGTGATCGGTCTCATTCAAGACAATGATGAATCCACATACAGACGGGAGGTTGAACAACTAGCCTCATGGTGCGACCGGAACAATCTGGAAATGAACACACTTAAAACCGTAGAAATGGTGGTAGACTTTAGGAGAAACCCTCCCATACTTCCATCTCTTACAATACTAGACAACACAGTATCAACAGTAGAGACCTTCAAATTTCTAGGTTCTATCATATCTCAAGACCTAAAATGGACACCTAACATCAAAAACGTCATCAAAAAAGCACAACAAAGAATGTTATTTCTGCACCAACTCTGGAAGCTCAAATTGCCCAAGGAGCTGCTGATACAGTTCTACAGAGGAACTATTGAGTCTGTCATCTGCACCTCTATAACTGTCTGGTTTGGTTCTGCAAACCAACAAGACAGACACAGACTTCTGAGTCCTTCGGGAGAAGGGCGGTATAGAAGTCTAATTATAAATAAATAAATAATAAATAAACAAATAAATAAATAAATAAATAAATAATTAGAACTGCAGAAAAAACAATTACTACCAACCTGCCTGTCAGGGAGTTGATTGATCCCATCCTGGCTCTGAGATAATCACACCCTGGTTTAGAGGTTTGGACCGTGGCTTTCCTTGAAAGTATACATTAAGAAAATAAAA
>WNWU01008502.1:0-12810 GCA_012654045.1 Ptyas mucosa | reverse complement strand
GATGAGGATGAAGGGTAATATTGGTTTTTTAAAAAAATAGATGAGGAATAAATATGGCAAAAAGGAAATATAGAAATTGTAAATTTAATTGAAATGACTGAACACTGTTTAAATTTGTGAACTGGCCAAATACTCTGTTCAAAGAAAATACATTGTATGTTTGTATGTGTGTTTCTAATTATTGCTATTTATTCATATTTGTTCTCTTTTATTCTTTAAAGTTTAACAATTCATTCTTTATCTTAATATCTTTATATTTGTTTGGGGTTGGTTTTGATAAGCTTAGGATCTAACCCAATAACTCACAGCAGGCAGTTGAATCTTTTCTGTGATTCTTTATTATAGGTCTTGTTAAGTTTCTAGACCTCATTGAGGAGAGAGTCACTGACCTCTGTTTATTCCTCTCAAGTACTCATCTGGAACAACTGGATGGCCACGTGTTGATCCCTTTTATACACCAGGGGAGGAGTCAAATGTAAGGGGGCATGATGGGATATGGGGTGGTGATAACATTTACATGGGTGGAGTTAGACATTTATTTAACAAACCCCCTCTAAATGTCTAACCAATGATAGTTACATAATGTTTACAATCATACATGTTATATACAAAGAACACTATTTACAAATATACACATATTTTTGACGTGAGGTATGCGTGTTGTTTCTGTGCTAGTGGTTTAGTCAATATGTCAGCAATTTGTTCCTCTGTGTCACAGTGTATGGCCTTGATGAAACCCATTTCTGAGAATTGTCTAACGTGTTTGTACTTGATGTCTATGTGTCTGGATCTTTGCCCTACTGCGTCTGCCTTTGATATTTCTATGGCTGCTTTGTTGTCTTCATGTATCACTATGGGGTATGACGGCTCAGTCCAGACGTCGCTGAGCAGATCATCAAACCATACTAGGTTGTTTGCTGCTTTGGACAGGCAAACGAATTCGGCTTCAGTGGTAGAGGTGGCTACTAGTTTTTGTTTTCCGGTGTACCAGTGTATGGGGCAGTTTAGGAATAGTACGTATCCTGATGTACTTTTCCTACTCTCGGTATCTCCGGCCCAGTCAGCGTCTGTATAACAGGTCAATCTTGGTTTCGTGGATGGGTCTGGTTCGAGGCAAAGTTGGGCATTGACACTGTACCTCAGGTATCTGAGGAGTTTTTTGATGGCGTCCCAGTGAAGAGTCGTGGGTTTGCTTACATGTCTGGACAGCAGGTTGACAGCTAGGGCGATGTCCGGTCTGGTCCAGTTGGCGATGTAGAGTAATGAGCCTATGGTAGACCTGAATAGCCTGTTGTCAGTGAAGGGTTCAGCCTCATTGTACATACTTTTTACGAAATCTTGTTGCATGGGTGTTTCACAGGGTTTTGCCTCTGACATGTTGCACTTTGACAATAGTTCCATGATCTTTTCTTTCTGCGAGAGCCGGAAGCCTTTGTTTGTCCTGGTTATTTGTACTCCAAGATATTTATCTATTTTCCCTAATGATTTTAGTGAGAAGTGACTTCCTAATTCCGTAGCAAACTTATCACACTTAGTCTTTTGTTTCCCTATGTACATCCACGTAGACCAGGACACCTTCGAATGCTCCATTCTCCTTTTTTGTAAAGAAGCATTTGTCGGCTGAAGTGGCTTTGAAACCCATGGTGTCAAGAGCTTTAGCCAGGCATTCATACCATCTTTTACCTGACTGTTTGAGTCTGTACAAGCTCTTATTCAAGAGCCACGTATTGTTTTCCCCCTCATTGTACCCTGGTGGGGCCTTCACGTATATTTTCTTGTCCAGTTCTGCATGAAGGTATGCTGTCTGTACGTCGAATTGAAAAACTTCCAGTTCCAGGATGGTAGCCATTACTAGCGCACTCTTGATACTCTCAGCTCTAACGGTTGGGGAGTAGGTATCTGTGTAGTCGTCCGGGTATCTTTGCGCAAAACCTTGTGCGACCAGCCTCGCTTTGTAGAGTGTTTTGTTGTCTTCAAGGGTCTTGAACACCCATTTGGTCCCAATGGGTTTCTTGCTCTCGGGTACCCTGGCTGGTGAGTATACTTGCAGGTTTCGGAGGCTCTCCATCTCCTTCTCCATGGCTTGTTCCCATTTCTCTCTCTCTTCCCTGGGAAGCTTGAGAATTTCCTCATTGGAGCTGGGTGTAGTATGTTCTGTTTGTACGGACATGACATAGTCTTCAAACCTTTTTGGTAGTTTGTTTCTACTGGATCTGGCTGGTCTGTCAGAGGGCGTATCTGTTTTGTGGAGGCATTCGGCTTCCTTCTCGGTGAGGCTGTCTAGGTTCAGTGTGGGGTGCCCTTCTTTCCACCCTTCGGTCCTCACCTCTTGATGCGTTGGTTTGTTCGTTTTTGATTCTTTCGCTTCTTCATTGGTGGGTTCTTTGTCGCTTTGGTCGTGTGTGTTTTTATCAAGGAAGATGTCATTGGAGTGAATCTTTGACCAATTTGAATGTTCGTGGAATTCTGCAGACCTGGATACAACAAATTTGTTATTACAGTCCACAAATTTGAAACCTTTTGTCCCTGGTTCATAACCAACGAATTTCAACCTTTTGGATACTTTATCTCCCTTTTTCCTTAATTGTCAAGGAATATGTACATCGGCTGGGGCACCAAATACGTGTAGGTGGGCTATATTAGGCTTCCTATTGTACATTAGTTCATATGGTGTTTTATTGATTGAGCTTGACCACAGTCTGTTGAGCGTGTAGTTGGAATAGTGCAAGGCCTCTGACCAGAACGATTGGTTCATCCCAGCGTCTTCTAATGCACACCTCACCATCGTTTGGAGTACCCCATTCTTCCTCTCTATGACCCCATTTCGAAAAGGGGAGAAGGGGCTAGATGTGTAATGTGATATGCCCCTCTCTCTCAACCATCCTATTGTGTCTTCGGCTCCCGAGCCCGGACCTTCGGAGGAAGAACCCTCCGAAAGTGAAGAGGAGGAGGAGGCAAGGCCCCCCTCTCCTGGCCCGTCTGGTTTGGCACCACCCCAGGCCCCAGCTGAAAGCCCTGAGGAGGAAAGCTCTTCTGAGTCAGACGTTCATGAGGAGAGGGAGTGGATTAATCCCAGGTGGCGACGATCAGAGAGACAGGCTCAGCAAAGGAGTGGGTGGGGCCGAGCACGAGGTGATGAGTCACAAAGCCAACGCCCCACAAGGTATAAAAGGAGCTGACCTTACCTTGTTGGCTTTTGTGACGAACAAATTATTAACTTGGCTGCTTGTTTCCTGAAGTACTGCATCAGATAAGTGTTTGCTAACCTTAAGACTGTTTGTTTTTGGACATGCCGGAGAGCCTTATCAGGGACTGGCTGTGGCAACTCAAAATAACAGCTGTCTTTATCTCTCCCGGGCTCGCTGCCAGCTTGTTGTTTATGAATGGTGAATAAACGACTTTCGTACACTTCTGTTTGTGTGTGTGCTTGTCTGGGCTCCTGAAGCAGGGAGGGGACAGAACACATCCCCTAAAATCTTTAGCCATAAATTCCGTGCCCCTATCAGTCATTATCTGCTTGATTTTTGCTCCATGTTGCATTTTTGTCCTTTTATAAAACTCCTTAAACCTTTGGAATGTTTCATTTTTGTGTCTGAGTATACAAAACCATACCTACTGTAGTCATCGACTATGGTTAGGAAATACCTTTTCTTATGTCCAATGGAAGGTCTCAGTGGCCCCACTAGATCCATGTGTACTAGCTGAAATGTGTAATCAGTAGTGCGCTCTGACCTTTTTGGTTTTGCTTTTACCTTGATTTTCGAACATTTACACACCGCACACTCTAAATAATTTTTACAGTCCTTTACTTTTAAGCCCTCGGTACACTCTAACATCTTTTTCACGACCGGGAAACTGATGTGCCCTAGCTTTCGGTGGAGGAGATGGGCACAATTATCGTGAATGGGTTTCCCGATGGATATCTTCTTTCTGTCTGATGGTGTGTAATCTGTCTCTCCCTGGGGCTCCCCTATTGTTTCGGTGTTTTCCCCTTGCCCTTGGGTGTTGCTCGTGTTGATGCTCCCCTCTCTTTCCTTGCTGGGTGTGAAGTGTGGTAACCCATCGTGTTACCTTGCCAACCCTTTTCCCTTGGTTTAATATTTGTACCTCGCCTTTCTTAAATGTCACCTCAGTGTGCGTGTCTATAGTGAGTTTTGTGATGGCTAATACATTGAGGGGTATTTCTGGTACGTATAGTACCCCCTCTATTTTCCCAATCCCTGAAATGAATACATCTCCTTTCCCTAAGACCTTAGCTGTGCTTTGATTTGCCATTCTGAGGGTGGAGTCTGTTTCTCTGAAGGAAATGAATAGGTCTGGGTTATGAGTTGTGTGGTTGGAGGCCCCTGAATCTAGGAGCCATATGTCTCCATCTGGTCTTTGTCTGGTGTCTGTTTCCTTATGTCTGAGCCCATGCATGGTACCTGTGCTACTATCCCTAGATGAATCCCTGCATTCATTGTTTCTTCTGGGGTTGGGTGACCACCCACGTCCCCGTTCCCTGAAGGCTCCACGCTCTGGTGAGCACCTCTCCCTGTATCCCTTGTCTCTATCCCTCTTGTGGCAATCCCTCCTTAGATGACCCTTGGATCCACATGAAAAACACTCTGGGTTAACCCTAGTCCTGTCTTGGAACTCTACCCTCTTTATGGGCCTGGGGTCCCTCCTTGAAGTGTGGCAATCCCTTCTCAGGTTGTCCTCTGCAATTAGGCGGTTGCTAAGGGTATCTAATGTTAGGTGCTGTAGGCTGAGGCTGTCCAGCTGCATCACGAAATTGTCCCAGCTATTGTCCAGTGAGTTTATTACTATGCTCAACATACTTTCCTCTGTCACTACCTCACCCCTATGCATCAATTTGGCCCTGGTTGCATTGAGCTTCAATAGATGCTCACTCATGGGCACCCCTGGTTTGTGCCTGGCAGAATAGAATTCTCTGGAAATCTTAGTTGTGGTGGCCCTGCTCTTACTGTAAAATAGGTTATAATTTTTTTGAATTACCTCATGCACTGTCATATGGTTATCAATGCTAGGATACATGGTGGGGGATATACTGGTCAACAGAATACAAAAAGCCCTATGGTGGTTACAGTCAATTTCGAAAGTCCAAGGTTTCTGTGGTGGGTTTGAAATTAAGAAAAGTAAGTTTTCTCTCATGAAAGTAATCTGCAGCTGCTGGCTCCATTCTATGAGATTCCCCCCACCTAGCTGTAATTTTGTGAAATTAACAGGTACTGCCCCCATAGTTGTTAGTGTGGTTACTCACTGCAGGTAGCTGTCCATGGTGTTGTAAGTGAGGGAACTCACAATATGGCTCTGGTATGCATGTTGTAACTCTGTACTGATTTGTCTCTATGTTTCTTTCCCTTTTCTCTGTAGGTGGAAACTGAGCATGCGCAGAGTCCATTCGTCGATGGAAGTCGCTGGGTGGGGAGCTCTCTGCTGCAGCTCTTCAGCCTAGGCCTAGGCTGGTCGGTGGGGGGCTGAACTCACCCCTGGCCTGCCTGGCCTTCTCGTCAAGGATCAAGGAGCGCTGCTGGATGGCTGGATCTCCCGCATGGGCCAGTGAGAGGCTCGATGTGCCTGGGGGTCCGGCAGCGGTGGCGGCGGCGGCAGCGGCAGCGGCATCAGCATTGGCAACTGCGTCGGCAGCGTCGGCGGCAGCGACATCGGTGGCGGCAGCGGCGGTGGCAGGTCCGGATTCGCGGTTGCGAGGGGAGAAGCCCGGCGGAGCAGGTAAGTTGAAGCCCCGGTTGCTTTCCTTTGCGCTTGGCCTTCGCGTTAGGTAGGGTGATGAGTTCGAGTCCTGCCCTGGGGTGCGTCCGTAGGCGGTCAATGTCTCGTGTGCGGCGTGTAGGCGTGTCCCTCTCCCGATGGATAGCTGGGTTGGTGTGCCGGTTCTGTTTCCCCCTTGGTTGCTGTAGGCTCTGCCGCGGCCTGCGGCTAATGCGGGAGGCCTGAAAGCGGAGCCGAATGCTGCCGCTGGGGTCTCCATGGCCTTCTTTATTTTGGGCTTGGTAGGCGGGATTGTCCTGCGTAAGCCTTGTTCCCCGTAGTCTTCTTCGGGGTGCCCTTCACCCAAATCCAGGCCTGGGCAGTTTCGCGCCATGGATTTTGAATCCCGGCTCCCTATTGGTTGCTGGCCATTCCAAGATGGCCACCGGGATTGTGGCGCAAAATCGAAATTGCCCATGTCCGGTATCTCTGTAAGGGGATGTTTTTTCCTTACCGGACTGTCGATTCCCTGGTTTTCTTCGTGGCTGCTCATCGCTGCTCCATGGTTTTCTAGGAGGCCTTGGAGTTTCGCGATGAGCTCTCTTTTGCTGATGGGTGCCTCCATCATTTTCTGTAGAGCCACTCTGAAGTCATCTTCTTCTTGTAGCTCTCCTTCTCTGGAAAATGAGTGGATGTCCTCATCGTGCTCGCTTTCCGTCATGGTGATTCCTGCCATGGCACCTTCGAGTGCCTGTAGTTCAGCCATGAGTTTGGCGTAGGCTCTGGTGTTTATTCTGTTCTCTGTTTCAGAATAAACCACTGCATCAGACATCTTCCAGAGTTATGGGTAACCATCCTCTGCTACCATTTTGATAAGCTTAGGATCTAACCCAATAACTCACAGCAGGCAGTTGAATCTTTTCTGTGATTCTTTATTATAGATCTTGTTAAGTTTCTAGACCTCATTGAGGAGAGAGTCACTGACCTCTGTTTATTCCTCTCAGGTACTCATCTGGAACAACTGGATGGCCACGTGTTGATCCCTTTTATACACCAGGGGAGGAGTCAAAGGTAAGGGGGCATGATGGGATATGGGGTGGTGATAACATTTACATGGGTGGAGTTAGACATTTACTTAACTTCTCCTTACTTCTCCTCAAACCTACCACCTCTCTCTTTTCTTTCCTTCTTACTTTCTCTTTCCCCCCCTCTTCTTCTCCTCCCTACTTCCTCTTCCTTTCTCCTTCTCCTCCTCTCTTCCTCCCTCTCTTACCCACACTCCTACTCTAATTTCCCTTCCCTTCCTTCATCCCTCTCTATTGTTGTATCCTTTTATGCATATGGACTACTCAGAGGGCTGAAAAAGTTATTTTTGACTGGTCCTCGCACTTTTGACCAGTCCTCGAATTTACGACTGTCCTCACATTTTACATTTTTTGCCCTATCTTGTCACCATGGTGAAGAGAAGCAGTTGTGAAATGAGTGACATGGTTGTTAAGAATGCTGCACCGGCATAAATGTGAGGATGGTCATAAGTGTGAGGACCAGTCAAAAGTGCGAGGACCTGTCAGAAATGACTTTTTTCAGCCCTCTGAGTAGTCCCTATACACATAGCCATGGCCACCCAGTCACATGACCTCCAAGCCACACCCACAAAATAAGCCACGCCCACAGAACCGGTAGTAAAAAATTTTAGAACCCACCCCTGGTTGGGGGTCACCACAACATGAGGAACTGTATTATATGGTCGCGGCATTAGGAAGGTTGAGAACCACTGTGCTAGACCCTCAAAATTTTAAACTAAACAATTTCAATTGTAGAACTTTAAATCCTTAAACTAGGCATTTTTTAAATGTTAGAACCTTAAACTTTAACTAGACTTGAGTCCCCCAAATTTTAAATTTTAAATGATCTGTTAGAACATCTGTATCCCAAAATGGACAGTTTTCCCTTTCAAAAATCTGTGGTAAAACCCTCTCCACTTTCACTCTCAATTTTTTATAAACCTGCTCATGGAAGAAGAAACTGATACTATTGTGATCTGCACAACATGTTCCATGTATATACTTATGCCCATAGAATACCCAAACTACATATGTACCAAATGTAAATTAATCAAGTTACTAGAAGAAAAAGTAAAGGGTCTAGAGCTGTGATGGCGAACCTATGGCACGCGTGCCGGAAGTGGCACGCAGAGCCATGTCGCCCGGCACGCGTGGCATCGCCCATTCTTCTTCCGGGTTTCCAGGGCACGCAGGCGCACGAGCCAGCTAGTCTGCTGGTTACTGGTGCGCATGAGCGTGCGACAATCAGCTGGCCTTAATGTCTTAGTGCGCATGCGCACGGCCATGCCGTCATTGTTTGCATGCAGCCCCAGGATTCTGCCCTTTGCCAGCCAGGAGCGCTGCCGCCAGTTGCTCCTGTGCACCCGGCTGCCTGTCTGCCTCGTCACTGCCACCATGAGGAAAGGCCCCGAACTTCCACTGCCTGAGATCCACGTGGGCTGCTGCAGGGGGAGGCAAGGTATGGCTGACTGGACGCTGCCCGGAGCTGAGCTCGAGGCTGGCAGGAGGAGGAACATTGCCTCTTAGCTGGCTCGAACTGTCTGCTGCCGCAGCCTGCCACCATCCCCTCTCCCCTGCCAACTCCTCCTGCCACTGCCAGGGAAGCGGCTGTGCGAGAACTGCTGCCGCCAAGGGCGAGGGGGCGGTGGTGGCAAGGATGGGCAGTCTGGGTCTTCCCTGTCTCCCCACCCGAGCAGACTTCTGGCATAGCCTCAGGCCTCCGGAGGGAGGGAAGCCCCGTCCTGCTGCTCCTGCCGCCGCCACCCCCTTGCAAGAGGGGTTCTCGTGCTACCGCTTCTCCGGCAGCACCAGGAGCAACTGCCGGGGCAGAGAGGGCGGGGGCAGGCTGCGATGGCAGGCCGTTCTCGCCGGGTAACAGACAGGCTGCTCCTGGAGCAGGCAGGAGAAGGAGAAGCTGCCAGCGGGGAGGCGAGGCGCCTCAGGAGGACCGGAGGAGAGCGCAGCTTCTCACTCATGGAGGTCTACCGGTGGGGAAGTGGGCGCAGTAAGAGGTGCGCTGGCCGGGAAGTGGTCATGCTCCCTGGCCGGAGAGGGTTGCACAAACCTTTGCTGGAGTGAACGTGCAACCCTCTCCTGCCAGGGAGCATGACCGCTTCCTGGCTCGCGCATTTCTTGCCGCTTTCCGCGACCATTTCCCCGCTAGTGGATCTCCATGAGTGAGGAACTGCGCTCTCCTCCAGTCTTCCTGGGGCAGCTCGCCTCCCCGCTGGTGGCTTCTCCTTCTCCTGCCTGCTCCAGGAGCCGCCTGTCTGTTACCCGGCGAGAACGGCCTGCCATCACAGCCTGCCCCCGCCCTCTCTGCCCCGGCAGTTGCTCCTGGTGCTGCCGGAGAAGCGGCAGCACGAGAACTGCTCTTGCAAGGGGGTGGCGGCGGCAGGAGCAGCAGGACGGGGCTTCCCTCCCTCCGGAGGCCTGAGGCTATGCCAGAAGTCTGCTCGGGTGGGGAGACAGGGAAGACCCGGCCCACCCTCAGAAAAATGACTTTCCAGCCCAAAACGGGGCGGTGGGGGGGCGAAGTGCATGTGCAGGGTGCGCATGCACAATTGGGGGGGTCATGTGCGCATGCGCGCGGGGGGGTTTTCGCATTGCATTATGGGTGCTGGCACGCACGGGAGCTGTTGCGTGCACACATACACACTTCTGGCACGCCACAAGAAAAAGTTTCGCCATCACTGCTCTAGACTATACAGGGGTCAGTTACACTATTTGGTAAACTGGAAAGGGTACCCATTGTCTGAAGCTACTTGGGTGAAAAGTTGGAATGTGAAAGCTGATAGACTAGTGAAACAATTCCATGATAAATTTCCAGAGAAACCAAGGGGTCCTCCTAGAGGGGGGAGAGGGGGTTAAGCAGGATTATGTACAATGCGTTAACCCCTTCTTTTGTGTTTTGTCTATTTTATTTTCCAGGATGTGTTTCTTTCTCCGGTGGGGACGCCTGTCACCTTTGGAAGCCATATTAGGCTGGAAGCTTCCAAGCTGCCACCTTCTCATGTGTGGGAAAGTAGGAGGGGAGATTTATTTGAGGGTTTTGTATTTAGACAAAATAGCATTCTTCCCGTCGGTCAAGGTCAGGACGAGCCTGCATCCAGAGAAGGAGTGGTTGGAGTGCTGTCTCAAGATGGTACGGATGGTGATTGGAGCATGTGATCGACTGATGAGTGAGGGGATGGTTTTGGGGGTTTTGATTTACTGAGGGAAAACCCGGGACTCTCAGATTCGGGTTTTCCCAAGATGTGCCAGTATACCTACTCTAATAAATGGAACTTTGAGAAAATGCTTGCCTCAGAGTTTTTAATTGGAGCAGAGGTTTTTCTGGAACACTGACAGTAAATGTAAGGACCTTTCTAGCTCTGTACAGGGAGAAGGAACAGAACAAACAAAACCTAAGTTTCGATTTTCTGCTGGACTACCTAATATAGCAATTCCCACTTGCAGGACTGGGTTGCAACAGCTACTGTAGAAGTTGCTGCTTTACCCACAGACATTGTTGGTAAGAATGCACAGGGAGACTAAGCTTCTACCTTAACAACCGTTTTGCCAGCCCAGAATGGATTATCTTAATTTGGAGTTTGGAATCTGAGCTTTCATTCGTTTAAAAAGAGTAAGTGCTTAGTTCTTAGTATCAATATCAGGATAAACAAACTTGGTTACTGCTTTTGTGTGCTGAGGTTCATTTTTCCAGTCTTTACGGAACCTGACACGCGCATGTTGCGCCCACAGCGGTGCCCGCCGGGTCTCAGGGGCAGAGGCTGCACTCGGGACCCCAACAGCCAGCCACTCCCGTGCCAGCCTTGGGGCAACGCCCTGTGGCCCCAGGACCCACTTGGGCCCTGGGTTGGTGGCCTCAGCAGGCAGCATGGGGGGCCCTGACCCTGCAAGCCTCCTTCGACAGCAACCCCGACCAGGTGACTTTATTCCTCAGCCAAGCCATTAGCCACCTGGACCTCTATGCACAGTTCTACCCATCACAATGGGCGATGGTGGTTGCAGTGATGGCAGTCTTGGAGGGCGAGTAGATGGCTGACCTCCATACTGAACACACCAGGGAGTTGGCAGACATGGGCCTCTTTCTGGAGGCCTTGAGGGCCCACTTTGATGATGGCTCCCATACAAAACAAGTGGAGGGGGAGCTAATGTCCATGAAGCAATGCGGCCAGCCAGTGAAGGAGTATGTCAGTGAGTTCCGCCAGCTTGCTGGTAGGCTGCGGGTGTGGTTCACCAGTTCAGAGCAGGGCTGGACCAAGAAATCTGCCAGGCCTGTGTGTACAGGGGCCTTCCGCCCCAACTATAAGACTGGTTCTGGGTGGCCATTGAGCTGGACACCAGGCTACGGGAATTCCAGACACGGGGGAAGGCAGGACCCAGGCCCTGGAAACTTACCGACAGACCACTGGCAACAAGTGGAGCACGGCCCAGTGCCGCCCTGCCGAGCTCTGCAGCACAGCCCAACCCAACCGGCCGTCGCTGCGCTGTTTCCGGTGTAACCTTCTGGGCCACCGGGCGGCGGAGTGTACGATGCCGGGGTTACAGCCGCCGCCAAAACCACCGTCGCCAGCTAGTACCCCCGGAAAGACCACAGGCCGGACCCCCCAAAATGATCTGGGGAGAGGTTCAGACGACATCAGTGAGCAACCAACAGGTGGGCCCAGAGGAAGGAGGTTCTCCCACAATGGTGAGGGTGCCGCTGGTGTCCTATGACAGTGAGGATGACGGAGTGGAGGACCTGATGGTAAGTGTCCCCATACAGTCATTTGTCATCCCGGTCATGATAAGAAGGCCTCACACAGACAAAGGGGCCCAATACAGTGCATTGTGTCAAGTTACAATGTTATCTCGAATAAATTGCATTTCCAAACAAAAAGTCTTTGATGAAATATTTCATTTATTGAGAATAACGATCTGTCCCGGACTCTGTTGCAGCCGAAACTGACCCTCTGACCCCAAACCCTTCCCTTTCCATTCCCCAATTCTCAGCGTCTCATTGGCCATCTTCCAAGTCACTCTCATCATCTCTGCTACTTCAACTCACAGGAATGTCCCCCCTCCCATCCCATCTCCTAGGGGATATTATCTGCCGGGAAAATAAGTAGGTGAAAGTCAAGCTGCTTCTTTTTCTCTCTCATGTCAAAACTGGATCAAATGTAGTTTGGAGTGCTGACATCCGGCCCCTCCCCCTTCATTTTTCCAGGGAGGCTTGCTGCAAGAAAAACAACAAGTTAAGTATCGTTACCCTGTCCGAGGGTGTGTCCCCCCCTCCTGCCTTGTCCGGGTGATCTGCATGGAATTTGGCTATAAGGCAGTCAGCTTGGATGTTTGTGCTCTTCACCCAGGAAGCCTCTGACAAGGCGTAACCCTTCCATTTAATTAAGTATTGGAGGCGCCCCTGTGCCATCTCGAATCGAGAATTCGCTGTACCTCATAGTGAGTGTGGCCCCCAATGACCAGGGGCCCGGGGGGTCACGTGGCGCTGGCCTTAAAGTTGACCCCACCACAGGCTTCAGGAGGCTGCTGTGGAAAACGGGGTGTATCTTTCCTAGTAGCCAGGGCAACTGCAGTTGTACTGTAACCGGGTTGATTACTTTTACTATAGGGAATGGTCCTATAAATTTTGGGCCCAATTTTCTGCTCGGGAGTCTAAGTCTCAAATACTTGGTGGAGAGCTAGACCTTCTCTCTGACTCGAAATGGTCTTTGGGGAGTTCGGTGTTTGTCTGCTTGTTTCTTATAGGATTGTGCCGCCTTGGCCAACGCCCTCTTAATGTTCTCCCAGGTTTCTCTCAACATTGCCATCCAATCGGTCAAGCTGACTGAGGAAGGGGGCTCCCTCGGGTACTCTGGCATGGGGACGAAATCCATACCACTCACTATTTTAAACGGGGTTAATCCCGTGCCACTGTGGACAGCTTTATTATATGCGACCTCCGCAAAAGATAGGAGGTTTGCCCAATTGGGTAGATGACATAGCATCTTAAGTATTGCTCTATCATGGCATTCAGTCTCTCCGCCCCCCC
>WNWU01008501.1:0-13090 GCA_012654045.1 Ptyas mucosa | reverse complement strand
GGGGGGAGAGATAGAGAGAAAGAGGGGGAGAGAGAGAAAGAGAATGAGAGGGGAGAGAGAGAAAAAGAGGGAGGGAGAGAGAAAGAGGGGGAGGGTGTCAGGGAGTTGATTGATCCCATCCTGGCTCTGGGATCATCGCACCCTGGTTTAGAGGTTTGGACCGAGGCTTTTCCTCAAATGTATACATTAAGAAAATAAAACCCGAAGAATTTCTAAGAGAAAACTCATTTTATTGTAAAGTAAAAAAAAATAAAGATAACTCTTACTATCTAATTAATTGGCTACATCTTGCCGGCGTTCCTGCCTGACCTCTTGGCAGGAGAACAAAGGAGTAAGAAGAAGTGATAATGGAGGCTAGAAAGGAATGCACGCTTGCACACTTAATACTGATAACAAAACTTGGCAAAACTACAGTAAGCCTATTAGACCAAAAATGACAGCTCAGCTGGGAAATACAAGAACGCAGTGACAGAGAGAAAGAGAGAATGAGAGAGGAGGAGAGAGAGAGAGAAAGAGGGGGGAAGAGTGCCTGAAGGACCCTATTCCGTCACTGGGAGTCCAGGTGCTTCAGCAAGCGGTGCGCTGGATTCGTATTAGTGGTCTGAGAAATTTAAATTATGAACTTGGTGGTCCTTGAGGTCCAAAAGGTTGGGGACCCCTGCTCTGGAGGTTTTAAGTAGCTTAACCGTGCTTACTTGCCAATACCAGAATTAGAGTTGGAAGGGACCTTTGGAGGTCTTCTAGTCCAGAGATCTCCAACCTTGGCAACTTTCTTTGCCTGGGCCTGATGCTTCCTAAGAGGCAGGGGGTCTCTCCGAATGGGACCCCCTCCCCAAAAGGCTGGCCCCAAATCCCTAGCTCAGAGGTCTTCAAACTTGGCAGCTTTAAGACTTGTGGACTTCAACTCCCAGAATTCTCTAGCCAGCATAGCTGGCTGAGGAATTCTGGGAGTTGAAGTCTGCCAGGCTTAAAGTTGCCAAGTTTGGAGATCTCTGGACTAGAAGATAAATGATGGCATAAATGATGACCAGTCAAAAGTGTGAGGACCTGTCAGAAATCACTTTTTTCAGCCCTCTGGGTAGTCCCTATGTGCATATGGACTACTCAGAGGGCTGAAAAAGTTATTTTTGACTGGTCCTTGCACTTTTGACCAGTCCTTGAACTTACGACTGTCCTCACATTTTACATTTTGCGCCCTATCTTGTCACTGTGGTGAAGAGAAGTAGTGGTGAAATGATTGACACGGTTGTTAAGAATGCCGCAATGGGCATAAATGTGAGGATGGTCATAAGTGCGAGGACCGGTCAAAAATGCGAGGATCAGTCAGAAATGACTTTTTTCAGCCCTCTGAGTAGTCCCTATGCGCATAGGCACGCCCACCTCGTCACGTGATCAGCTAACCACGCCTACCCAGTCACATGACCAGCTAGCCACACCCACCCAGTCACATGACCACCAAGCCACACCTCCAACTAAGCCACGCCCACAGAACCGGTTGTTAAAAAAATTGAATCCCACCACTGGATGCATCTATCTCACAGGTCTAACAATTTCCAGAGAGATTGATAGTACTGAAATAAGCAGCACACACAATAAATAACAAAAATTGAACCTTGAACTCACAACTTCAGGAAAACATTGCTGGTTGGTTTTTCCAAAGGAATATGAGAATGGAAAGGACAGTAAGGAACACATAAGTTGTACCCTGAAACTCCCCTTCGTTGCTCACGAGTGGGAAAGGTGGCCTGTGGGGACAGGACCACTTTAGATACATAAACTGAAAGGTTCTGCTGAAAAACTATGAATCCTCTGAGACATGTCAATCATACCAAAACAGATCTTAAAAATAAATATTTTGATCTACTGAATGGCTTCCTTGATCTTGGAAGATTAACATATGAACTGTGTTCTACCTGTCCTGTTAGAAATGGTTCCTTCTGAACAAAGATCACATTGGTAGCAGCAGATCTGCTCATTCTCTGGAACTCTTCTCCTCTCTCCTGCCTGGCACCTCTTCATGCCACACCTGGCAAAGGGCACCTTCTGAAAGAGAAAAGAGAAATGGTTGAAATGGCCTAAGCAACGTACGTGCTTCACTTATTTGTTTCCATATTCCTGTTTCCCTCTCCAGAATGTCTTCCAAATGAATTATTCACCGTCGTCTACTGGAAAAGTCAAGAAAAATTCTGTTGGATTCAGGTGACGCCACTCTTCACCCACAATGTGTATTGGAGATTAGAAATGATACTTCATTGTCCAAAGGAAGGCTTCTGACATGGAGCTACAGCTTTTCTACAACAAAGAACCATGAAGATCCAACTGAATGGTCCATGGAGATCACTGTTGCTTGTTCCTCTTGCCCCCCCCCCCCCCCCCCCCCCGAACAATCTGGGTTCTCATTTTACCGACCTCGGAAGGATGGAAGGCTGAGTCAACCTTGAGACTGGTGAGATTTGAATTGCCAGATTGCAGGCAGCCGGCAGCTGGCAGAAGTAGCCGGCAGTACTGCACTCTAACCACTGTGCCACCACAGCTCTTCGTTACTGTTATTAAGATAAAATTGTTTTTAAGAGAACAATTCTTCCTTGAAAACTGTAACAGAAGGGCAGGAAGTCACCTGAGATCTATTATGTTATTTCTTATGAATATGTATCCATGCATCTGAAATGCATAAAGAGGGGTGCATTTAATCTGCAGGGGTGTGTCTCCCGTTATTCTTTTGCAGGAGATCTTTGCATGAAGTACTTTCTAATAAATCACTGCAGTGAGATTATTCAGTTTGGGTCCTGCGTTCGGATTCGATATATGGCAGAAACTCCACTTTGGGTATGGAGGTCAAATACTCAACTTCACCTTCACTCCAAAGTCTACATGACCTGTGGATTCACAACAAGAGACACAATGATGTTTTTCCCCTTCTGGTGTGTGAACCAAATCCAGTGCTAAGGGGGTAGGAGAGTTGCTATTCCTTGCAATTATCATAAGAACCATAATTCTTAATGTATCCCCTTGTGGATTTCTCCCCACGGAAGGCTCCCAAGAGAAAAAACTGCAGTGGAAAATATGCTCTGGCTTCTTCCAGAGGGGGAAGGACAGATCATCTTCACTTGTCTTGCAAAGGTCCAACTCCTTTGTTTGGTGAGACTCAGCTGGCCTCAGTTCTCTCCCCGGTTACCGCCCAAACACAGGTAAGGAAAAGCATGGCTGGAATAAATTTGCCCTGGAGACATCCAGGGGACACAGCCTGTCTCTTTTGGGCTGAGATTTCCAGGGCTTCCTGCCATTCAGCCTCTCCATAAACCTTGATTTCTGATCTGGGAGGGAAGGTGAGAAGAATGGCTGGGCTGCCTCTCCTCCTGCTCCTGCTGCTCTTCTGGCTCCTGCCTCCAACTTCTGCTAAGAGGATACAGACTTATTGTGTCTTGAAGAAAGATCCCAGCACTCACAGATACTATTACAAGCCTGGTGATCTCATTATTGGTGGGAATTTGCATCTGCAAACCTTTGTTCCTTTCAACAAACTAGACTTTCAAATTGACCCATTACAGTTTATTTTTTCTACTTTGTAAGTTTCACCGGGAGAGGAAAGATGTAAATCATTGTTTGCTTTCCTTTGGATTTAGGGACACATTTCTGAATAGTTGCTCTAGTGATATTTGCAATGCCGAAGTGTAGTTCAAATCTTTCTGCTTTTCTAAATAAAGAGCCAGGCTCATAGATTGGCTGGAATTATCAATCTTTCCAGAACTTCTTCATCAGGAAGATGATAAGCAATGAAATTTAAGGAGAGATGACACACTACAAAGTGTGTCTAGAAAATAACTTGATTTATAGTATTAATCTGGACTGAAAGTCAAATTGGAAAACTCAGAATTCATTCATTCATTTATTTATTTAGTTTGTCAAACATGTGTAAGATAACAGATAGAAGTATAAACATGATTATGAATACAGGATAAGGATACGAATAAATGGGGACATTAGGACAGGGACGGAAGGCATGCAGGTGCTCTTATGCACGTCCCTTACAGACCTCTTAGGAATGGGGTGAGGTCAACAGTAGACAGTCTTAGGTTAAAGTTTTGGGGGTTTGGGGAAGAAACCACAAAGTCAGGTAGTGCATTCCAGGCATTGACCACTCTGTTGCTGAAGTTGTATTTTCTGCAATTGAGTTTGGAGCGGTTTACCTTAAGTTTGTATCTATTATGTGTTTGTGTATTGTTGTGATTGAAGCTGAAGTAATCATTGACAAGTAAGATGTTGTAGCAGTTAATTTTGTGTACTACGCTTAGGTCAGACCGAAGGCAGCATAGATCTAAGTTGTCTAAGCCCAAGATTTCAAGTCCGGTGGCATAAGGGATTCTGTTGTGAGCAGAGGAGTGGAGGACTCTTCTCGTGAAATACCTCTGGACTCTCTCAATTGTATTAATGTCTGATATGCAGTGCGGGTTCCAGACAGATGATCTGTATTCGAGAATTGGTCTATGTGAAATGCAGATAAACAGCGTAACCTTATAAAAAGTGAAACAGAGACCATGAACAAGTAAAAAGCAGATTTATTAAATATATATATATATATAATAATCAAATTTGGATTTGATTTTTTAACTTTTTATTAGATGTGTCTTAACTGTTGTGAGCCGCCCTGAGTCCGGCTGGAGATAGGGCAGCATATAAATCTCATTAATAAATAAATAAATAATAAATAATTTTCAAAAGGGTTCTCCCATGGAAGAGAGAGAACCTCTGGCTGCTGTGCTTACACGGTTTAAATATAGTTTTCAAGGTACAGCAATCCAATGCAAACGGTCCCCCAGGGAATTGCTTTCTTATATAACATTTTGGCTCTTCTTCACACGTTCTGCCCTGGAGTTCACCTTTAAAAATACCCTTCAGAAATACCCTACACAGATGTTTCCATGCTGATCGGTATTGTTATCCGTAATGGATCATTAGGCTCATCCTCTTTTCAACCAGCCAAACCCATTTCGGAATATACCAAAACATTTATGTTCCCGAAATATGCATCATAGTTCTGCAAAACAAACATCACAGGAACATCACAGTTCCCTTTCTCGTGTCCTCACTTAATATAATCAGATATGGCATTAAATATGGTGTGAGTTAGGTTCTGCTTTTTTACAGGAATAATTCATTTTCTCTCAGTCTAGTAAAGGTTTTGTATGCCCTAGTTTGCAGTACAATATTATGGGAGAAGAAGCGTCACAAGATTAGGTTAACAACTCTTACTGCCTTTTTGGCAATGCTGTTACGGTGAGCTCTGGCACTTAGATCATTAGAGATGATCTTTTTCCCCCAGCCCTTTTTCCCCCAGTTACTCCTCAATCTTTCAGAACTCTTGATCAAAAAGACGATGAAGGTTTATATAAAGTGAGGAGGAACAACGCATAACAAATTGAGCTGGTATAGTAACTCATAATTTTGCGTTATGATATTAATTCAGAGAAAAACTCAAAGAAATATTCTGTCCTTTCCAAAGGGGGCTAGTATGAAAAATAACCAAAAATGAAGCCTTGAAACCAGCAGGGCTCATGAATAAAGGCCTGGAATCAATCCATGCTGTGACCCCCACTGGAGTCCTGGGCTCAGCATTGGTTACCAGACCTGAAGCATCTGCTCAACCACATCTATGCATGCCCTCAAACTAGACTGGGATGTTTCTCTGCATCATATATGGGTAGGTATGTAGGTATATGTATAATGGTTCCCTTTTGAGAGCTGAATGCAATGGAATTTCGTTTTAATTTGTGCTGATTAGCGTACATTTAAAGTGACAATAAAATTCTATTCTGTTTGGTTCTGTTCTGTTCCGTTCCGTTCCATTGCATTCCCATTCCTGTTCTGTTCTGTTCTGTTCTGTTCTGTCCCGTCCCGTCCCGTCCCGTCCCGTCCCGTCCCATCCTATTCTATTCTATTCTATCCCATTCCCATTCCCATTCTATTTCTATTCTAAACTGATTAGGCAATGGGGAAGGATTGCAGCCACTGGAGGAAAGAGCAGGAGGGAGGAGCAATTGAGGGGTTTGAAACGGTCCATGATGTGGAGAGACAAGACTTTTCTCCTTTCTCACGAAACCTTTCAAATTTAATGAAGGAACAACTTTTTTTAAAAAAAGAGAGAGAGAAAACTCATACTTGCTCCAAACAAAATGCAAAAAAGAACAAAGGGAAGGCAAACTCTGCCAGAATTCATCAGCTTTGTTGTAATGTACCCCACTGCTGTTCTCACTCTAGATTAATCCTCAAGAATTACCAGCAGTTCCTGGCCTTGGTGTTTGCTGCCAGGGAGATCAACAAGGATCTGGTTCTCCTGCCCAACATCACCCTTGGCTTCCACATCTATGACAATCGCCAGATTGAGATATCTTTAGACAGCCTCTCCCTGCTCTCCACACAAGGCCGATTGGTTCCAGGTTACAAATGTGACCAGCGGGACCCTCTGCTCTCTGTCATTGGAGGTCTCAACCCCAAATCTTCAAGGCAGATGGCCTTCCTCTTCAGCATCTTCAAGGTCCCACAGGTAAGGGGGCTTTATTGGATAAAGTGTTGGATAGACAAATTAACAGAAGCACACACAGAGACGCCAAAGGTGAAAATAAAGTTGTCCGGAGTGGGGACATATATTTATATTTTAAGTGTCAAGATATGGTTTTATAGAACCCAGCAGTGATAGATAATGAGATAAATCTGAAATGCTGTACTTTCCAAGAGGGATTCCTTCCTAACTTTTTTTTTAATAAAATAACCATCCTTTTAGTACAGTCTATTCTCTGTATTAAGCTGATAGCAATAGCAATAGCACTTAGACTTATATACCGTACTTCCTGAGAATGCTCGGGAAGATAAATCTATCTCAGCATGTCTTTCTGTCCTACTATCGCAGCACCATTGAGAGTGTCCTGACATACGGCATTCTTGCATGGTATGGGAGCAGCTCTGTAGCGGACAAAAAGGCTCTACAAAGACTCATTAAAACTGCCCAGAATATCATTGGGCTCCAGCGACCAGCCCTGGATGACATCTTTGAATCTCGCTGTTTGAGGAAGTTGCATAACATTCTCAGAGACTCTTCCCATCCTGCTTACCATCTTTTTGGGCTGTTGCCTTCTGGCAGAAGATACAGAACAATGAAAACTCAGACCACGCGTCTTCTGAATAGTTTTTATCCCAGAGCTATGATTGCACTCAACAATGAACTAAAGGGCCACCATCAGTGAGCTGTTGGACAGCATTACTTGGTCTGTTGTGTGGGTGTTTGGGTGGTTTAGGGTGGAAAATTGTGGTGGGTGGGAGTGTGTTTGGGGATTGTTATGTGTGTTGGACCTGGTCTTTGAGTGTTAAGTGAATTTCGTTGTATGGGTATACTGTGTATACACGTACAATGACAATAAAGTTATTTATTATTCAGAGTGCTTTTACAGCCCTCTCTAAGCGGTTTACAGAGTCAGCATATCACCCCCAACAATCTGGGTCCTCTTTTTACCCACCTCGGAAGGAGGGAAGGCTGAGCCAACCTTCAGCCTGGTGAGAGTTGATGTGCCAAATTGCAGGCAGCCAAGGTAGCCTGCAGAACTGCGTTCTAACCACTGCGTCTCATTCTGCTTTGGGTTCCCTTGGCTTCTGACATGTCACCACCCAGGCAACATATGTAATCTCTTCTTCCTAATATGTGATCCTTCTTCCTAAGAAGGCAGGAAAATTAAGCTTGACACTAAAAGTGAGCCAGTCTAACTGGTGGGACAATAATTCACTCTCACTCTTGCCCATCCATCCAAATGGCTTGCCTGCCTGCCTGCCTGCCTGCCTGCCTGCCTGCCTGCCTGCTTGCCCAGGGCTGCGGTAAACTCGGCAGAGTAGCCTCATCGCTTTCCTTCTCTCACCTCAGCCTATGGCCACCACAACAGAGTCCTAGGTAGCCCCTCACTCCGGCACAGCCAAATTAGGATCAGGAAGCCAGAGAGAAGGAACAGGATGCAAAGAAACCAGAGACACCCACCGGGGGTGGGAAGGGGACTCCCAAGCCCAGCAGCAAGAAGCCAAAGGTATTTTACAAGAAGAGAACTCAACTCCTCTGCTCGCAATAAAATTCCTTATACCACCAGGCTTGAAATCTTAGGCCTGGATAACCTTGAACTACGCCGTCTACGTTCCGACCTAAGCTTGGTACACAAGTTTATCTACCTTAACGTCCTACCTGTTAATGATTACTTTAACTTCAACCGTAATAACACAAGGGCTATCAAGAGATGCAAAGTAAATGTAATTCGCTCTAATCTTGATTGCAGAAAATACAACTTCAGCAATAGAGTAGTAAATGTCGGGAACACTCTACCTGATCCTGTTGTTAGTTTCTCTAACCCCCATACCTTTTACCTTAAACTGTCTACCGTGGACCTTACACATTTATTAAGAGGTCCCTAAAGGGGTGTGCATAAATGCACCAGCGTGCCTACCATCCCTGTCTTACTGTCCCCATTTATATGTACTCATTTTATGTGTTTATGGCTATGTTTTGCCTATTTGTATCCATTTTTTGTGCCATTTTTTTCATGTGTCCATGTCTATGTCTATACTGACACTTGTTTCCTTGTACTTGTTGACAAACAATTAAATAAATAAATAAATAAATAAATACACATAATGGTGACACCAAGAATCTCACTTTCTCTAGCTAGGCGTTGGCTTTGAGTTCACTCAAGGTGACAGAAGAATTTATCCTTCCTTCTTCTGGATTAATCCCAAGGAATTTCCTCAGTATGACGGTTTAATCCAGCTGCTCCTGTATTTCCAGTGGAACTGGGTTGGGCTGGTGGCCCCTGAAGATGACAGTGGAGAACATTTCATCTCATTTCTGATGCCAATGCTGAAGGAGAAGGAGATCTGTTTGGCCTTCGCTGAAATGTTGAAATCAGATTTTCTTGGTGCTACAATGTTGAAATTACTTCATATTTTTGAGACCTGGTCTAAAGTTGAAGTGTTTATTCTATTTGGAGACTCCAGGAGTATTACAAATGTCCAGCTGGCAACCCATCTACATGAACATTCGAGAAAGACATCATTTCGGAAAGTTTGGATCTTAACTTCCCATTGGAAACTTACTGTGGCCAGGAATCAAGACATCTTGAAAGTAGTAAAGCCCTTCCATGGGGCTCTGCATTTTAGGCCCCACACTGGGGATGTTTCAGAATTCAGCCGTTTCCTCCTGTCTTTAGACCCCTTGAAGCCACAAGGGGACCTCTTTCTCCCTCCATGTTGGGAAACGTTGTTTGGCTGCATGATGGACAAACCAGGAAGGACCCTTCCAAAGGGGAAAAAACCATGTACAGGAAAGGAGAATTTACAGAATCTGCCTTCTTACGTTTTTGAAACAAGCATGGACGGTGAAAGTTACAACATCTACAATGCCATTTATGCTGTGGCACACGCGTTACATGCAATGCATAGATCTGGAGGACAACTAGCCATGTTAAGACTTGGAAAGAGGATCTCAAATATTCAGTCATGGCAGGTAACCTCAGTGAGTTTTTATCTGGTCCAGAGATCTCTAGGTAGGAAACTCCCTATATGCATTTCTTCAATTACTGATTAAATATCTGTGTGCTATCAATGTATCTAAGAAGGGATTACGATAGCAATTATTTAAAAAAATGTAAATTGAATTAAGCGAGAGGTTTTTGTTGAAAAGGGAGAGAGAGAGGAAAAAGAGAAGTAAACCAAACCAATTGTTCATAAGAGCAAAGAGCTTCCTAGAAGTTCCTGGAAGGACATTAGTGGCTGCCTGAGAGTCAGGTGTGACCACCCCAAGGAGAAGTGGTCATCCCAGAGCATAAAGACAACCTGGGTGCTTTTGTGCAGGAAGCTTCAACAGGTCAGTTCAAGTCTCAGTGGACACATTTGCAGAAGCATCTCAGTTTTTCTCAGTCGGTAGTTTGAATGCAATCTGTAAAGAGACACTCAGTTCATTTCAATGTTACTGTGACTTAGAATTCTTTGTGACTCCACCCCATTTTTTTTATTATGCCATTTCTTGTACTGCTATGTTTGTTGTGTTCAGCCTCTGTCAACCTCAGCATATGCAGAAGAAGACTCAATATATGATCCTAATGGGTTCCTGATCTGAAATTCTTCAGACTTTTCAACATCAAAGACGACATTATTTCTCTCTGGACAATGAAGTGACAAACCAGGGCAGGAGAAACCTTCCATGTGTCCCTTCTTGGTCAGATCTACTTCTTCATTCCATTCTCTTTGACCATCAGCTAGAGAAAGTCAGTGGAATTGTACAATGTTATGACAGAAAGCATTTACCAATAAAGGAGAATATTATAGCTCAGGGTTGAAATGAGGGATCCTTGGTGCTTTTTGAGTTTGGTTGTTTTCTTACAGACATTTCACAACCCAACTTGGTAGCATCATCAGTGCCAGAAGGGAGTGATATCACTATCAATGTTACCTAGTTTAGGTCATGAAACGTCTGCAAGAAAACAACCAGGCTCAGAGAGCACCAAGAATCCCTCCAAAATTATTGAATCATTCCTAAAATGCATTTGTCATTTACAAAACTAGGAGTCCAAATAAAATTAAAAATGTAACTTGCCAAGTATCACAGAGCAAAACTACACAATGTAATTTGGAATATGGCATTAAAATGTTTCTCTGTAGCTAGCGTTCTTATTAGACTGAAACTGAAGAAGCCATGATTCAAATGTCCAAAGAGAATGTGTTGTCATTTTGAGGATGGAGTTGAATATCTGATGTTACTTCTGATTGCTTAGATCTCCATCAAGGGAACTCATTTAGCTTCTCAAGTATAGACCTGACTCCTAGGCTGATGGCCATCACATTATGATGGAAACCAGGGGGTCTTATGTGTGGTGCTCAGCCAATTAATATGGCTGTCTTTTCTTTCAGATTCTCCCCTATCTGAGGAACATTAAGTTCAACAACAGTGCTGGAGAGGAAGTCTCCTTCTCAGAAAGTGGATTGGTTTCTTCTCGTTATGATCTTCTCAACTGGCTTTTCCTCCCCAATCAATCTTTTGTTCCCATGAAAGTTGGAAAAATAGATCTCATGGCTTCCCCAGGACAAGATTTCACCATTAACTCCGATGCGATCATCTGGGCCACAAAGGTGAGTTGGAAGGAAAAGCTGTAAATTCAGCAAAGGATTAATTCACTCCAGGGGAAGCATAACACCCTTTTAATTGGGAAACAGTTAAATTCAGGGATTTGATGAAAAATCTACTTTTGAGTTTAACGCATTTGAGATTTGACTTCTGCAAAGTCCAACATGGGGTAAGATTGGGAAGACCTCCTGCTTGAAACTCAGGACACCATTAAAGCAAGAATGATTTCCATGGAGTATTCCCATTCAGTTGGATCCTCACGATTCTTTATTTTAGAAAAGCTGTAGCTCCAAGTCACAAGCCTCGCTTTGCATTTTAAGTTCAGACAGTCACATTAACAGAATTGGAAGGACCTTTTAGGTCATCTAGTCCAACCCGCCGCTCGAGCAGGAGACCTTACACTATTTCTGACCCATGGCAGTCCAGTCTTTTCTTCAAAGAATTTCTAGTCTCTCTTTTTCAGTTATGTTTTTGGTAGGTTGGGCTATAGTTTCTTTTTGCATGAAGACCAATGCAAAGAATGAGTTAAGCAGCTCTGCTTTCTCTCTGTTGCCTGTTACTTCCTTGCCGTCTTCTCTCTTTAGTGGACCGACTGTTTCCTTGATTTCTTTTCTTGTTATTTATGTGTTGGAAGAAACTTTTTTGTTATCTTTGACTTTTGTTGCAAGTCTTTGTTCATTCTGAGCCTTTGCTTTCCTGACTTTGTCTTTGCAGATTCTGGTTATCTGCTGATATCCTGCCTTAGTTATGTGTCCCTCTTTCCATTTTTTGTACTTGCCCTTTTTGTCTTTCAAGAAAAAGAGATCTTTGTGCAGCCATACTGGTTTCTTCTTGGATTTCTTGTTTTTTTCCCCCCCTCATTGGTATTGTACTGGTCTGTGCTATTATGGTCATATTTTTTTCAGAGTTTCCCAAGCTTCTTGAGTTGTTTTTCCCTTTAGGATTTTCATCCAAGGAATCTTTCCAAAGTTTTCTCTGAGTTTGTTAAAATCAGCTCTTTTAAAATCCAAGATTTTAAAAATCTACTCTGGTAACATTATGTTCTATTGCTTCTGTTTGCATTATGTTGAATTCTGGTTTCTGCAATTTCAACTCTCTTTATCATTTCTTCTCTGTTTGTAAGAATTAAGTCCAGTATGGCTGACCTTCTGGTTCCCTCCTCTACCTTTTGGACAACAGAGTTGTCAGCTAGGTTGGTCAGGGACCTATTCGATTTCTCACTTGGCATGGAATTAGTCTTCCAATTGACTCTCCCATTGGTGGCTGAAGTTTATACTGGCCTGACTCCCCCTGGAGCTTATCCTGGTCTCTAGTAAACCATTTATTTTGAAGACATTCTAAACATGGAAAGAGACGAATAAATGAATAAATGAAGAATATTCATTGCTGAGGCCACCTACAGTACCTCTCTTTTCTCTTTTAGAAGATGCCCTTTGCCAGGTGTGGAAGGAAGAGGTGCCAGGCAGGAGAGAGGAGAAGAGTTCCAGAGGGAGAGCAAGTTTGCTGCTATCAATGTGATCCTTGTCCAGGAGGGACCATTTCTAATCAGACAGGTAGAGTTCATGTCAAATTTATATCTTCTAGGATCAAGGAAGCGTTAAGTAGGAACAAATATTAATTTTGGCATCACTTTTGTAGGATTTACACGCTTCAATATATTCATACTTTTCAGCAGACCTTCTCAACTCATGAATCTAAACTGGGCACTTTTTCTTCCTCCTCAGAAATTTAACACAGGTTGGTTTTTGAGAATAATTACTGGGTTACCTACTAGGCTTTCTACTCCAACTTTTTCATCTATTTTTTTATTTAATTATTTTATTTATTGGTTCAATTTATATGCCGCCCTTCTCCGGAGACTCAGGGCGGCTTACAATGCATTAAGCAAAAGCCTTCATACTTTTGTATATACTTGCTTAGTAGGGCTTTTGCCCCCCCCCCCCC
>WNWU01008500.1:0-12568 GCA_012654045.1 Ptyas mucosa | reverse complement strand
GGGGGGGGGGTAAATCACTTAAAGTTTGCACATACAGAATTCCAAAAACAGAATATCAGAGTTGAATGGGACCTTAAAGGTCTTTTGGTTCAATCCCCTTCTGAAAAAATGTTCAATTTCCTCATAAAAACCACCAGTAATGAAGCACCCACAGCTCCTGGAGACAATCATCCCATTGATTAATTAGTCTCACAATCAGGAAATCGTCCTTAGTTCTAGATTTGTTCTCTCCCTGATTAGTTTCCAGCTATTGCTCATTGCTCTGTCTTGTAGTACTTTGTGTGTGTGTGTGTGTGTAAGAAAAGATTGGATGCTACTGTGCCCCTCCCTTCTTAGGTAAAATGGAAAAACAGAAAAAAATAGTGAAAAGAAACAGAAGAAAAAAATGCACCCCTCCCCCCCTTTCCTACTCAGATACAATTTCAAATGCAAAATGAAATTTGCATTACCTGGAATCTGCTATCCAGCAGTTAATCTTAACTACGGTACATCCCTTCGGTCTTTGGCAGAAAGAAAAAAATCACATTCAGATTTACCAAGGTTTAGAAAAGAAAATCTCTAAAGCCATCACCCACAAACATAATGCAGATGTTTCTTAATTTAAGAAAGGAAGAATAGAAAATAATCCCTTCAGAAAAGATCTCAAATGCTATGTAACCAGTGAGTTAGCAAAAAAAAAGTGGTAATGTTAAAAAAAAGTTTTTTTTCTTTTCTCTCCAAATTTTTGAAACTTAAATACATAACTTTATATGAGTTTTCTATAGATCAACTATCAACATAAGTCTTCTCACACAAAACAAAAGATCAAAGTTCTCACCTTTCATCCCGGCCATCCTGGCATAAAACACACTTTGTTTCTCTCTCTCTCTCTTTCCACCTACACATACCAACAACTTTTCCATCCTATGGGATCATCTCCATTCTGTTTAACACATTCCATTGTCCTTCTAATTACTAAGAAAAGGCTAACTAGCCCCCTCCCCCCAGGTCTTAGAAATGACTCACACAAACACACATACACACACCCCATTAAACATTATTTCCAGACCTGTGGAGGTTTTTGTCCCTTTAAATTTCCACTTCTCCAGGCAGTGAGGAAAATTCAGGAAGAGGTTCCGATAAATCTTCCCTACATTTTTCTTCTTTGGAATAGCAATCATTAAAGCTGCAACTACTCTGTTGCTGTATTCTCACAACTCTCTCAAATCTGCTGGGATGCTTGGATCTCACATAGGATCTTGAAGGGGAAACAAAGCATCTCTAGCATTCTCTGGTATCTCTGATCTACCTTTCCCCACAACCATCCATTTCTTTTCTCCTCAGTCAGAAAAACATTAAACTTAGTTTGTAAGTCATTCCATGTAGGATTATGAGTAGAAATAATGCTTTTAAACAACTCAGCCATTTTTGTAGGATTTTCACTATATGTTGGTGTTATGGAATGATGGGACCAAACAACATTCCGGGTCAGTCAGAGCCAGTTTATTTGCACATGGTTCAGAGCAGATTCATACCTGAAAGTCTGAACAACCAAGAGCTTTGACACAACTGTTTATATATGTTTTCAAGACAAAGGAGTTGGTGATCTAATACATTTTCCATATATGGTAAAATTACATTTGGTATCAAATACATGACCTCATATAGTTGTTCCATACATTTGTTATAATATAACGGACACTTCCTCATTACTAAACCATTAGCTTCTAGTTTATAAGATTATTTTCAGCTAGACCACTTTCCTAAGTTCTGTAAGTACTAATGGAGTTTTTACTGCTGTCCTTAGGTAATAATTAACTCTTTGCCCCATACATGTCTTTGTGTGGTTGACAGTGAGCCTTTTCAGACATTCTCTATATGGCTGTTCTTCCGTGACAGCTAGGACTCATCAGAAGATATATTACCAATAATGGGGTTTAACTGACTTTAATATAATCTCCAGTAAACACGTTTCTCTCAAACCAGCACATTTTCTTTCTTACAATACTGTGAATAAAGAGGGTCCTTCAGTGGTCATCTAGCTGAACCCGCATCATTTACATTATTGGAGTAATCTAGGGACCTCCCTTTGTGGGACTATTTGGGCTTGGGCTGCCCCATCTGGAACTGGGGCTGCCCCATTGGGAGGGCTATATATTGGCAGGAGAAATTTCATGGGGGCATCTGGTAAAATATTTGAGTGATTTAAATGTGGTGCAGTTGCTCTCAAAGATGGGTCTGTTGGAAAAATATTTCCTTTGTTGGGGAGGGGTCCATTATACATAATATGATGGCATTTGCTCAATAACTCTTATTACTACTGACATTTAAAAATAGCTGAGCATACCAGTGTTGTTCAAATTTTCCAGACTCCCATAATTCAGTCATAAGAGCAAGTATAATTGGTTGTTCAAAGGTACCTTCAGAAGGCCAGGAATAATTATTTGGGAGTTTTAATTTTGGCCAGATATGCTTACAAAATTTTAACAGACCTTGTCTTCCCCCCCCAATTCTATCTCGCCGGCTGTTAAAAAATTATGCTATAGACATCCAAGAGGGGTAGAAGCATCTCCATCATTCATTTCTTGTGAGTCTCTCATACCTACATTCCCCATTTCAGGCAGTTTTAAATCTACTTGCTAGATCGCCTGGGGGCTGAAACAATGTGTATTCATCTTTTTTCTTTTTACTACAGGTTCTTACAACTAAGGTCCTCCTAAAGGGCCTTTACACTTCCTTTTATACTTTTGCTAGCTTATCTCTAGCTCACAAAGGAAGTAATTAACTAAGAAGCTGCTTTACATCACATACAGGGGAAAGGTTATTGGGGCCTTCTTAGAAATAAAATAAATAAAATAAAATCAAGACTCACCAATTTCTCTGTCCCGGGAAGGATAGATGGCTGCTTCGTTTCCTCTCAGATCTAGTCCAACCCCCTGCCTAAGCAGGAAACCCTACACCACTTCAGACAAATGGTTATCCAATATCTTCTTTAAAACTTCCAGTGTTGGAGCATTCACAACTTCTGGAGGCAAATTGTTCCACTGATTAATTGTTCTAACTGTCAGGACATTTCTCCTTAGTTCTAGGTTGCTTCTCTCCTTGATTAGTTTCCACCCATTTCTTCTTTTTTTAAAAAAAATATATTTTTATTGTTTACATACATATATTGAATACAGTGTGATTGTCCTGGCATTTCACTTGCCATAAAAACCAAAATGAAAACACATAACATATATACTATTTAAACAGTGCTAGTGTTGTACAGTTATTTTTGACCATCATAGTCATTCTAATACAACGATGCATATATAGTATCCCTTTCCAAGTCCACCTAACCTATTTTTTCATATTCCAACTTTCACCTCATGCTTCTAACCATTGATAGAATCTGTTCCATGTATCATAATATTCTGTCTCTTCTTTGTCTTTTATTTTTAACGTTAGTCTATCCATTTCTGCACAGACTAGTATCTTCCTTATTATCTCCTCCTCTGAAGGGCTGTTTTCACTCTTCCACTGCTGTGCATACACCATTCTTGCTGCGGTCAGGATGTGTAATATTAGGTATATTGTCCCTTTGTCATAGCCATCTGATATAATGCCTAATAGAAATAATTCTGGCTTGAACTCTATACGTTGTTGTGGAAATTGGGATCGTAGAAACACCCAGGAGCATAGAAGAGTCCAGAGGCAGATGCATGAACAAATATATTGAATGTATTTAATCATATAACAAAACATATTAACTATTTACAAAGGCTGTCTTAATATTCATTGTAGGATAGGGGGCACACAGCGTGTGTGACTACCCTGATCAAAGGTCATGTCTCATGGAGAACAAACGTAAAAAGAGAGCTTGGTGGAAAGGTTAGAGGGGGTTTTATACTCAGTGTAAGCCCCTCCTTTCCACATAGGGGTGGAGGCACTTTCTGCCTCCACTAGTGTCTGTATGACACATGTGCCAATGGCTTGCAAATACTTGACAGTTGTCTAACCATTTTTTCTAACCACAAAGGAATTTGTATCTAAAATTTCCTTGCTTTTTTACAGGTCCACCACATGTGGTAGTATATGCCTGGTATTTGTTTACATTTCCAACAGTTTGGGGACATGTTGCTAAACATTTTAGCCAATCTTGCCGGGGGGAGATGCCACCTATAAAACATTTTATAAAGATTTTCTTTATATGATGTGGCCAATGTCAATTTCCGATTTCTCTCCCAAAGCTTTTGCCAATTGTCCAAATCAATATTATATCCAAAATTTTAGCCCATACAACCATCGTCTCTTTAACGTGTTGTTTTTCCATTTTATAGTCTAACAAATAATTGTATAGTATCCTTATCAATTTGTCATCAGTCCCCACTAATAATTTGTCCAATGTTGTTAATTCTCTATAAAAACCCCATATTTTCATATCTTTCATGTAACACGATTGTATCTGCAGGTATGACCACCACTCCAGTTCCACCCCTTGATCTTTTAATTCTAATCTGGTTTTCAGTTCACCCTTCTCATTTAGTATATCCTTATAGGAAACAATTTTTTCCATATTTATAAGATTTGGGAGTATCAGTGCTTCTAAGGTGGAGAGCCAGACTGGTATTTTCCTACAATTTTGTTGTTTAATTTTATCCCACACTGATAACAATGTGTTTCTTACGAAACCTTGGAAATATCAATGTGCCGTATTTCTCCTGTACCAGAGAAACACATGCCACCCTAGTTGCAGATCGTGACCCTCCAATAATAATAATCTCCTATTCCTTAATGTTATCAACTCTTTTACCCACATAAGTACAGCAGCTTGGTGATACTGTTGTGGAATGATGGGACCAAACAACATTCTGGGTCAACCAGAGCCAGTTTATTATGCATGGTTCAGAGCAGATTCATACCTGAAAGTCTGAACAACCAAGAGCTTTGACACAACTGCTTATATATGTTTTCAAGACAAAGGAGTCGGTGATCTAATACATTTTCCATATATGGTAAAATTACATTTGGTATCAAATACATGACCTCATATAGTTGTTCCATACATTTGTTGTAAAATAACGGACAGTTCCTCATTACTAAACCATTAGTTTCTAGTTTATAAGATTATTTTCAGCTAGACCACTTTCCCAAGTTCTGTAAGTACTAATGGAGTTTTTACTGCTGTCCTTAGGTGATAATTAACTCTTTGCCCCATACATGTCTTTGTGTGGATGACAGTGAGCCTTTTCAGACATTCTCTATATGGCTGTTCTTCCGTGACAGCTAGGCTTCATCAGAAGATATATTACCAATAATGGGGTTTAACTGCCTTTAATATACTTTCCAGCAAACACGTTTCTCTCAAACCAGCACATTTTCTTTCTTACAATACTGTGAATAAAGAGGGTCCTTCAGTGGTCATCTAGCTGAACCCGCATCATTTACATTAATACAGTTTCCAGTCGATGTTCTGTCCCCTCCCTGCTTCAGGAGCCCAGACAAGCACACACACAAACAGAAGTGTATGAAAGTCGTTTATTCACCATTCATAAACAACAAGCTGGCAGCGAGCCTGGGAGAGATAAAGACAGCTGTTATTTTGAGTTGCCACGGCCAGTCCCTGATAAGGCTCTCCGGCATGTCCAAAAACAAACAGTCTTAAGGTTAGCAAACACTTATCTGATGCAGTACTTCAGGAAACAAGCAGCCAAGTTAATAATTTGTTCGTCACAAAAGCCAACAAGGTAAGGTCAGCTCCTTTTATACCTTGTGGGGCGTTGGCTTTGTGACTCATCACCTCGTGCTCGGCCCCACCCACTCCTTTGCTGAGCCCATCTCTCTGATCGTCGCCACCTGGGATTAATCCACTCCCTCTCCTCATTAACGTCTGACTCAGAGGAGCTTTCCTCCTCAGGGCTTTCAGCTGGGGCCTGGGGTGGTGCCAAACCAGACGGGCCAGGAGAGGGGGGCCTTGCCTCCTCCTCCTCTTCACTTTCGGAGGGTTCTTCCTCCGAAGGTCCGGGCTCGGGAGCCGAAGACACAACAGTCAGGCAGAGCAAACCTTCCTTTCCCTTTTGACTCTTGTAGTAGTTTCAATTTAATTCTCAGTTTCTTCCCTTGCCAAATGAATTTCGACATTATTTTATTCAAGTCCTCAAAATATTTTTTCTCTAATTTTATTGGTATGGTTTGGAATAAAAAGAGTATCTTCGGCAGAATGTTCATCTTTATTGTGGCTATTTTACCCATCAAAGAAAGTTGCAGACTTTTCCATCTCTCCATATCTAATTTAATTTGATGAATTAATTTATGTAGTTGTCCTCTTTGATTGTTATACACCATACTGTTAAATAGATTCCTAGGTAATTCACTTTTTTCACTATCTGGATATTCATTTCCTTTATTAATTCATCCTTCTGTTTATTTGTAAGATTTTTAACTATCATTTTGGTTTTTTCCTTATTAATTTTTAGTCCAGCAACCTCTCCATACTCCTCTAATTTCTCTATAAGTCTCAGGCCTGATTCTAATGGATCCTCTAAGATAAAGACTAAATTGTCTGCAAATGCTTGTAATTTGTACTTTTCTCTTTTGACTTCCAGTCCTTTGATTTGCTCATCTTGCCTGATGTTTCTGGTTAGTATTTCCAATGCTAAGATAAATAACAATGGGGATATTGGGCAGCCTTGCCTTGTACCTTTTTGAATTGCAAAATTTTTAGTCACCTCACCATTCACAATCACTTTAGCTTTCTGCTTTGTGTCTATTGCCTTGAACATATTTATAAATTTATCTCCAAAGTCCATATATCTTAAGTGTTGTAACATAAATTTCCAATTCACGTTATCAAACGCCTTTTGAGCATCTAAAAACAACAGTGCCAATTGTTTTTCACTATGCGTTTCATAATATTCCAATGTGTCTAATATTGTTCTCATATTGTTTCTTATCTGCCTTTTGGGTAGAAAGCCATTTTGGTCAGAGTGTATGAACTCCTTCAAAAATCTCTTCAGTCTTTTGGCTACTATTGAGGTGAATATTTTATAGTCAGTGTTTAGTAGAGATATGGGTCTGTAATTATTAATTTGCGTTAAGTCTGAGTCTTCTTTTGGTATCAACGTGATATTAGCTTCCACCCAAGATGGTGGTATCTTCGCTTTGATTAAGACTGCATTATATACCTCTAATAATGGTTGACCCAAGGTGTCTTGTAGTTCTTTATATATTTCTGCCGGCAGCCTGTCTGGGCCAGGTGTTTTGTTATTTTTTTGTTTTTTAATAGCCTTTGCTAGTTCTGTCATTGTTATCCTCTCATTCAGTATAGATGTTGTTGCTTCTGGAACCTTAGGCAAGTTAGATTTTTCCAGGTATTGTAATATTTTTTCTTCTGAGTGTTGTTCATCGTCATTGTGTATGTATGTATGTATGTATGTATGTATGTATGTATGTGTGTGTATATATATATATATATATATATATATATATATATATATATATTCTGAGGTTTTCACGGGTATTTGTATGTAGGTAGATAGATAGATAGATAGATAGATATGTAGGTCTTTGGTTATTCAGGTTTTCTCCCGCGTAAAATTGGAAGTGTCTTGGCAACATTTCGACGAAGTCTCATTCGTCATCTTCAGGCTGGTGTTCTCGGCTTCGTGCTTCCAGGAGCAATGTGTGATCGCAGCTGTTTCTTCCTTTTAACTGCCAGTGGGGGTGGGAGCTGATTGGGTGGGAGCATGGCTGTGTTCTGATTGGGTGGAGGTGTGCTTTGATTGGTTGGAGGCCTGGCTGTGCTCTGATTGGATGGGGGGTTGGCTGTGCTCTGATTGGATGGGGGTGTGCTCTGTTTGGGTGGGGGCTTGGCTGTGCTCGGGTTAGTCTGAATTGCAGGGGGATTTGAGCTGGTGAGCTGCATTGCTGTTGTTTGGCTTCGCGTTTGTGGTCGTGCCACATCTTCATGGTGGGTGTCAGTTTGCTTCATGTATGGATTGGAGGGGTTTAAAGTGGCCAATGATGCAGCTGTGGTCTGGCTTCTGGTCTGTGGTCGTGCCTCATTATCGGTGTGTGTCTGGGTTTGCTTTTTGCATGGGAGTGTGGTGGTGATATCCTGTGTGGTTTTCATGAGTGTGGGTCTGGTGTCATTCTTTGTGTTAGGGACTCGTTTGTCAATGAGGGTGGGTTTCCAAATGGTTGGTAGGCGGGAAGTATCATCTTGTTTATTCATGCTGTGTGGGCGTTTTTCTATCTCGATGGCTTCTCTGATTATTCTGTTGTTAAAGTGTTCAGTTTTGACGATGGTTCTGGTCTTTTTAAAGTCAATTTCATGTCCTGTGGCTTTAAGGTGTTGGACCAGGGAAGAAGTTGGTTCCTCTTTTCTGACTGAGTTCTTGTGTTCTTCAATGCGTGCACCAACTTCTTGTCTAGTTTCCTAGAAGGCAAAGATTGTCACACTCCATATCACGCATGCTAATATGTAATTCTTTTATAAAATTGTTCTTATCCACTATTTGGTGCAAAGATTGTAACTAGGAGTACCTGCTTTTGATTGTTCTGTCCCCGTCCTCCACACGCACAAACCCACACAGACAGTCGAGGGTTAAATAATTGGCACACACAAGCGTTCCGTTATCAGAGGCTTGACAGCTCTACGGGAACCGGCTGCCAAGTTCTTTACTATAACAAGAAGGGGGGTGTTCTTCCACCAGATAACAAATGCAATACACACCGGCTGGGAAAAAACAGTCCAATTCACAATCCTTCAACAGACTGAGGCTTTGCACCAAAGAAGCTTGCAAGAATTAACTTTGTCCGTCACAGAATCTAAACGGCCACACCCCTCCTTTATATAGCCTGTGGGGTGTGGTCCAGTGACTCAGCTTAATCCCTGGCATGCCTCCTCTTCTGCTGTGATCGTTTAGCACGCCGACGCTGACGTGGGTCCAGCCACAACTTGTCTCCCTCATCACTCTCTGACCGATCGGAGACACCTGGCTCCTGGCCAATCTCCTCTCCTTCGGCCGACACCTGAGGAATTGTCAGAGAGGAGGGGCCGGGGGAGGGAGGCCTGGCCGGCTCCTCTCCTTCATGTTCGGAGCCTTCTTCCTCCGATACGATGGGCTCGGGGGGCGGAGCCACAACACTGATTTAGTATTGCTTCCACAATCAGAGTCCTTCCCTCTTCATCATTATATATTTGGTTAGCCTGGATTGTTTCTTTAACATATAACACCACTTCCCTCTTCTTTTGTTGTGATAATGACACAAATAGTTTTCCCAATTTAGAATGTTCCAATAGTTGTTTTTGTTGTTCTTTTATATGGCCTTGTGGTGATATTATATCTAGATTCAATCTTTGTAGTTTATTGAGGTCCATCACCAAACTGATGGCAGAGCTACAGGGATTAGAAGGTGCAACTGCAAGAATCCCAACAGCCATAAATGAAAAGAACCTGGAACAGCCAAACAGAAGTGAGAAGCCACGAAGAGATGCAGCCAGATGCGAAAGAGAAGAATCACCCGAGAGAGATGAGCTGAGAGAAACCATACAAAGAATGATGGAGGCCTCCATCAGCAAAAAGGAACTCATCGCGAAACTCTAAGATCTACTAGATGACCACGGAGCAGCACCCAAGAACAGGACTATGAAGCCACCAGACCGGTAAGGGAGAGACGTTCCCTAGCAGAAGCCCAAGACTTAAACCGCTCCAGTTTCATGCCATGCTCCCGGCGGCCATCTTGGAACGGCCAACAACCAATGGGGAGCCGAGATTCAAATTTAATGGCGCGAAACGAAGGAAACCCCAAAACAAATGGGGAGCCACTAGAAAACAACCCAGAAAGAAGAAACCAGACCACCAGGAGCCCGCCTACCGAGCTCGAAGTCGAAAACGCATGCAAGACTCTAGCGGCAGCAATCGGCACCGTGTACGAGCCTCCCGCACCAACCACAAGCTGAGAAGACAATGAGGGGGCCATTGATGTCGAAGCATCGACCCAGCCCCTCTACGTGAGAACCACATACCACGAGAGCGATCGCCAAATACCGATCGCTCACGAGACGTGCCGATGGCAGAACTCGAACTCACCACCCACCGCACCAACTACGCGAGGCCCAAGGGAAGAAAGATACGCCTGCCACTCACCCATCCAGCGACCTCCGCTGGGCTTCCTCGCTCTCCCAGGGGCCAACGGCCACGGATCAGGACCTTCCACCGCCGCCACTGCCACCGCCACTGCCGCCACCACTGCCGCCGCCGCCACCGCCGCCGCACCGCCGAATCCCGGAAGTCCTCGACATGTGACCGCCTTGCCTCCTCACCTATCGCCAGCCTTCACCAGGGATCCTGCTGCACACCGATGGATACACACCTCCAACGACGGAACCGGATACACCAGGGGTGAGTCCGAACCCCCAACCACAGGCCTAGGCCGAGGCCTGAGAGCTACAACGACGAGCTGCTCACCCAATGACTCCAGACGCGAAATGGGCTTCGCGCATGCTCAGTCAGCACCTGTAAGAAGAGAAGGGGGGAACATAATTCCCTGGACTCTAGCTGGGATAACTTCATACTGCAGCTAGATAGTCTCAGCCTAGACCACCTCAACCTTGAGACACTCACAAACAGGATAATTGCTGAAGACAGTTTGAGAAGAGACCGCTCCATGGTTCGTAGGGACAATAGACCACCTAAGAGGGTTGAGTTTCAAACCAGGGACCACAACACCCCCAAATGCTTCACCTGTGGTTCCAGGAACCACTATAAGAGGGATTGCCCCAAAAATTCAAGAGAGAGGGAATACACCTATCGTAGGGACAGACAAGGCCAGAGGTCAGGTTTTCCTGATAGGTCCTCACCTGAAAACAGATATAGGCGCAGAGACTCCCCCAACCCAAAGGACAGAAGGGGACATAGGGACAGCTCCAGGGAAAGCCAATTGGGGTCTATGTATGGGATTGGAGAAAACACACACACACGGCCACAGATAAGAGAAGGGGATGCGTGGCTTATTGATTCAGGAGCCACCAATCACACAACCTATGACAGAAGGATCCTCACTTCTTTTACAAAAGAGAACCACCACATCAAGGTAGCCAACCAGAACAAAGTTCTAGTAACTGGGAAGGGAGAGACCTTCATAAGCGGGATAGGCAAGATAGAGGGGGTATTGCTCATACCCGAAATACCTCACAATATTTTAGCTACACTCAAACTTAGTAAAGACATGGGTATAGAGACCACCTTCAAGGAAGGAAAGGTCTGCATGACCAAGGGCAAGGAGAGTATCGGTAAGATTATTATCAATGGAGGAGTAACGTACCTCCAACCAAAAAGGAATAACCAGACAAATATAGACGCCCAAATAGAAAACACAGAAGACAGGGCCGACATCTATGATGAGACAGAGGGGGACAAGGATAAGGGCACCACTGGACTTCCAGTGGGACAGCGACATCGCCAGACGCTTCTTTTTGAAGCGCCAGCCCAGGGCTCCGTAGAACCGCAAAGAACAGCGACTATCAGCTGTCTTGCGGTTTGAAAACTTTCCCCCTGGTATGAGGGGGGAAAGTGAGTAGACAGGTGGGGTAGAGCTCCCTGAAAGTGCCGGATTTCACACATAATCTGGCGCTTGAAGATGAGAGCTCCCCGTTAAGCCTGTCAGTACTCCGGACCCTGGATGCCTCTGCTTTGCAGAGCTAGATGTCGTTAACCATTCCAGCACCAACTTTAAACAGATATTTTTTGAATCGAGCTGGCGGAGCACAAGCAGTATGAATTAAACAGCAAGTATTTTTTTTCCTTTTAACTCCAAAGATTTACTTTCTTTAAAAGATTCTTCCTAAGCTGAAAGTGAAAGCAAGATGGCGTTTGAGTTTTAACGGGGCGTGAAGAAGTGAAAGCTAAAAGTAATTATTGACAAGCCCCTGTTTGAAACGTAAAACTCCTTTTTGAAAAGTGGATGTAATAAGAAAGGAATAATAATAATTGAAGCAGCAATACAAATTACAAATTGTAAAGGATTCCCTTTTTTTTTTTCTTGAAACTCTTTTTTTCTTTTCTCTTCCCCCTTTTTTTTTCTGTCCTTCTGGGAAGGAAGAAGGGGGGCAAGATGGCTGGGCTTTTTGAAAGTAAAGGAGGGTTATTTAACCCTCAATGGTCTGAATTTGAGGAAGCTTTGAGTTCAATTACCTCTGCTTTATTGAAAAGAATTGATACTATATTTCAAGTTTCTCAAGCTGGAAATAATGAAATACATGGAAATACTGAGTTGCAATCTAGCAGTGGGGGATTGAATGAAGAGTTGGAAGATGCAAAAAAACAACAACAGATTATAGCAGATTTTACTGAAGAGAGAAAGATGAATGTTGTGCAAAATAAGGAGCAAGATAAAACTCAATCTGCACTTAAAGAGTTGTTTCCAGAAGAAGCTACATTTCTGCAAAAATTTTATAATATGCAATCCCAAAAACTGCAAAATTTTACTGGAGCTAAAAAAGGCAGAGGGATCAAAGTTAAGAAGAAAGTTCGTAAAAAGGAAAAGAAGAAAGCCTGGAGAAATGGAAAATAACCCTGCTTGATGAGATGATGGTCCTTAAAAAGTA
>WNWU01008499.1:0-37807 GCA_012654045.1 Ptyas mucosa | reverse complement strand
GGATGGCCTAACCGCAGTTTATTATAAAACTTTACAAGAGGAAATGATTGAGCATCTTAAAGATTTATTTTGTAATATACAATTAGGAGGTAATATACAATTACCTTCCTCATGGAAAACAGCCTTTGTCTCATTGATACCGAAAGAAGAATAAGGTCTTAAGAAACCAGAAAATTATAGACCAATATCTCTATTAAACACAGATTATAAAATCTTTGCAAAAGTATTGGCCAACAGATTGATGCCAGTTATCCAAAAGGTAATTCATCATGATCAAGCAGGATTTATTGAAGGCAGATATATGAAGGAGATTGTCAGGCAAGTTATAGATTTACTGGACTATCTAGATAAGAATAAACAGATCTCTGCAATGCTGGTTTTTTTGGATGCGGAAAAAGCCTTTGATCGAGTGAATTGGAATTTTATAATTAAGACTTTGGGAAAAATGGATTTGGGGGAGCGGTTTATACAAGCGATTGGTGCAATTTATCAAGAGCAATATGCACAACTTATTATTAATGGATGTTTAACATCGAATTTCAATATACAAAAAGGCACCAGACAAGGTTGTCCATTATCCCCACTATTATTTATTCTAACTCTAGAAGTCTTACTTAATGCAATACGGGACTCGAACTCTTTGACTGGAATAGCTATAAGGCAAGAGGACTATAGAACTAAGGCATTTGCAGATGATCTGGTTGTTACCCTATCACAACCTATGAAATCAATAATCCAGATGAAAGATATTATAGAAGATTATGGCATGGTATCTGGTTTTAGACTGAACCAGAAAAAAACTAAAATGTTTGTTAAAAATTTGACAGAGAGTAAAAAAAAAGGAACTGGAAAGAATGGCAGGTTTCGAAATTGTTTCAAAGGTCAAATATTTAGGAGTACAAATCGCAGATTCAAATGTAAAATTGTTTCAAAATAATTATGAGGTTTTGTGGCAAAAGATACAAAAAGATATGCAAAACTGGAAGAAACTGCAGTTATCACTGCTTGGAAGAATATCAGCCGTAAAAATGAATGTTTTACCTAGATTTATTTTTTTATCTCAAATGATACCGGTGCTCAAATCAGATAAACCACTGCTAGAATGGCAAAAAGGAGTGAATAAATTTATTTGGAATGAAAAAAAAACCAAGAGTGAAATTGAAAATTATGCAAGATACTTGTGAGAGAGGTGGTCTTAAACTTCCAAACCTTCGATTATATTATGAAGCAGCTGCATTGACACAAATAAGTGATTGGTTTGGGAAAACTAAGACTGAATTGCTGAATATAGAAAGTCACGACCTTGTTTGGGGATGGCATGCATACTTATTTTATGACAATAAAGTGGATAAAGTGTTTAATAGTCATCTACTTAGAAATGCTTTGATGAGAATCTGGAAGAAGCACCAAACTAACTGGGATTATAAGATTCCGTTTTGGCTGGATCTTGCTGATACCATGTGGAATACAAATATTAAGTCACTTGGGGGTTTCTTATATAAAGAGTTACTTTATTTTGAAGAGGGCAGGTGGCGATTGAAGACTTTGGACATGCTGTTGGAAGAAGGGATCTCTTTGACCTGGTTGCAGTACAATCAATTACAAATGAGATGGAAAGAAGATCAACAAACTGGTTTAATGGAATATGAAGTAGAATTGGTTAGACAGATAAAGGAGACAGGTCCAATGCATATTAAGAGAGTTTATAATGTTTTGTTAGAAAGGGATTCAGAAAATGAGTTAGTTAAAAATTGTATGATTAAATGGGCACAGAATTTCTCTCAACCAGTTATGATGGAAACATGGGAAAAAATATGGATTCAGAATGTTAAGTTTACACAGTCACAAAATTTACGAGAAAATTTTTATAAAATGTTTTATAGATGGCATTTAGACCCCAAGAAATTGTCTTGTATGTACCCTAACGTGCAGCCAAAATGTTGGAGATGTGAGTGTTTAGATGCTACATATTATCACATATGGTGGACTTGCAAAAAAGTGAGGGCTTTTTGGATAAAAATATGGTGGGTTATGCAAAATGTTTTAAAGAAAAAAATACAATTTTCTCCGCAATTATTTTTATTGGGTATAGTTAAAGATTTTACATTGGGTGAAACAAAATTGATTCTGTATATGGTGACAGCAGCTAGGTTGTTGATTGCCCAATACTGGAAGAGTGATGCCTTACCGACTGTGGACCAATGGATTTAGAAGATGGCTGGATTTGCAGAAATGGCGAAGATCTCAGCCTTTTTAAAAGATCAGATGCATGAGAAGTATATACAGGAATGGAATAAATGGATTGAGTATATACAGAATAAGTATCAGACTAGAAAATATTATGTAGCTTTCAGCTGAGAGGGATTGATGATTATGCTAGTAAATATAGAAAAAGATATGGAAGGATGATTAACATATATATTGTTTGGGATTATTAGTATTGCATATAATGGAAGTCAAGGGGGATGGGAGGGAAAGGGGTGGAGGGGGAGGGTTAGGGTGGGATTGGGAGGGAACTATATTTTTTGTATATGTATTTTATAATGTTGGGGAAGGGTGGGGGAAAAAAGGGGGGAAAATTTGTATGTGTAAAACTTTTTCAATAAAAAAAAATTAGTTAAAACTCCAGGGACAGATGGATTAACAGCTGTTTATTATAAGATGTTACAAGATGAAATGGTAGAACCGCTTAGAATTTTATTTAGTAAAATTCAATTGTGGGGGGGAGTTCCGCCATCTTGGAGAACGGCCTTTGTTTCATTGATTCCAAAAGAAGACCAAAATTGTGTTAGACCAGAAAATTTTAGGCCAATATCACACTTGAATACTGATTATAAAATTTTTGCGAAGATATTAGCAAATAGATTAATGCCAGTGATGCAACAATTAATTCATACTGATCAGTCAGGGTTTATACAAGGGAGACAAATGAAATACAATGTTAGGCAAGTTGTAAATTTATTGGAATATTTGGAAAAAAACAATCAAATTCCTGCAGCATTTGTGTTCCTGGATGCAGAGAAGGCATTTGATCGATTGAATTGGCAGTTTTTGTTTAAGATAATAGAGAAAATGCATTTTGCAATCAATTAGGGCAATATATCAGGAACAAACTGCACAAATAGTTATTAACGGAGGTTTGACAAAATCTTTTAAAATTGAGAAAGGAACGAGACAGGGTTGCCCCCTGTCTCCATTATTGTTTATTTTGACTTTAGAAGTTCTGTTGAATAGGATACGCGATTCAAATAAATTAAAGGGAATTGTAATTAGACAACAAGATTATAGATTAAGGGCATTTGCAGATGATTTGGTAATTACTTTATCTCAACCAATTGAATCAACTACATCTATGTTGGATATTTTGTCTCAATATGGTAAGGTGTCTGGTTTTAAGGTAAATCAGCATAAAACAAAAGTGATAACTAAAACTATGTCTGTATCTCAATGTGAGGAATTAGGAAGAATAACTGGATTTGAAGTAGTTAAAAAAGTTAAATATCTTGGAATTTATATTGCAGCTTCAAATACGAAACTTTTCAAAAACAATTATGAGGTGCTCTGGCAAAAAATCCAGAGAGAAATGGAATCTTGGAAAAAACTTCAGTTGCCTTTGTTGGGTAGGATAGCAGCAATAAACATGAATGTATTACCTAGGTTTTTATTTTTGTTTCAAATGATACCAGTGCTTAAGAAAGATGGAAACCTGAGGGAGTGGCAAAAAGGGGTTAACATGTTTATTTGGGATGGAAAAAAGCCAAGAATAAAAATGAAAATTATACAGGATGTACGTGAGAGAGGAGGTCTTAAGATGCCAAATTTAAGATTATATTATGAAGCAGCTGTTTTAACACTAATTAGTGATTGGTTTAACTTAACTGAAGAGAGAACTTTAAATATAGAAGGTTATGATTTATTATATGGATGGCACGCTTACTTGTTATATGAAAAAAAGGTGGACAAGGCTTTTAAAGGTCGTATACTTAGAAATGCTTTATTGAAGGTATGGAAAAAGTATCAATATAAGTTAAATTATAAAATTCCAATTTGGGCAAATCCTAGACATGCAATAGAGAATATAAGTACAGAGCAGAAACAGGAGGTGATTACTTATAAAGAGCTCCTGTTTATGGAAAGGGGTAAACTGCAGTTGAAATCTTTAAATGTATTGAAAGAAAAAGGTATAATTTATGCATGGTTTCAATATGGTCAATTACAAGCTAGATGGAGGGAAGATCAAAAAATTGGTTTAATACAATATGAGGAAAATTTGGTAAAACAGATTAGAGACCAAAGTCAAATGCATATTAAAAGGTTATATAATGTTTTGTTGGAAATAGATTCGGAAACGGAATTGGTAAAAGACTGTATGATAAAATGGGCACAAAATTTTCAAGAACCGGTAAAGTTGGAAACTTGGGAAAAGATATGGGTTAGAAATGTTAAATTTACACAAGCACAAAATTTGAGGGAAAATTTTTACAAAATGTTTTATAGATGGCATTTAGATCCTAAAAAATTATCATGTATGTATCCAAATGTGCAACCTAAATGTTGGAGCTGTGATTGTGATGATGCTACTTATTTTCATATTTGGTGGTCTTGTAAGAAAATTAAAGCTTTTTGGATAAAAATATGGTGGGTGACACAGAATGTTTAAAAAAAAAGGTTGAAATTTACTCCTCAATTATTTTTGTTGGGTATTACAACAGGTTGTACTACAATAGAGACTCAATTGATTTTAAACTTAATATCGGCAGCTAGACTGTTGGTGGCACAATATTGGAAGAAGGACTTTTTGCCTACTATTGATGAATGGATACTGAAAATAACGAACTTGGTGGAAATGGTGAAGATTTCAGCTTATTTGAAGGATACTACTCAAGAAAGATATATAGCGGAGTGGACAAAATGGATTGAATATATTCAGAACACATACCAGACAAAGAAATACCAAATTGCTTATGGATGAATGTAAACTTTAGATGTATATTATCTGTAGCGGAGTTATGGTTCTATGGGGGAGTTATTATTATAATTGAAGTTAGATTAATTTAGTTCTTGATTGTTATATGCAATACTCTGTATTCTGCTCTGGGAAGTCGGGGTGGGTGGGGGAGGGGGGGTTAGGGAGGGTGGGGGGGAAGGGAGGGGGGAGGGAGGGTGATAACAATTGTTGTGAAACTTTTTCAATTAAAAAAAAAAAGAATGGGAACCAGGTTCCTGACTTGGAATGTCAATGGTTTGAATTCACCGCAGAAAAGGAGGAAAATATTTTGTTACCTTAAACAATTTAAAAATGATGTAATTTGTTTGCAAGAGACTCATATTAAACTACAAGATCAAAAATACTTAATTAATACAAGATTGGGTGCACACTATGTTGCAGCAGCATCAGAGAAGAAGAATGGCATAGTTATCTATCTAAAGAAGGATTTAATTGCAAAATTAATTGAAGCAGATGATCAAGGAAGATTTTTAGCAATAGAAGTATTGCTCTAAGGGGAAAAATTACTTATAGTTGGAGTTTATGCACCTAATCAACAGCAGGAAATGTTTTATAGACATTTACATGAAAAACTGATACAATGGGGCTATATTGCTTGGTGACTGGAATGGAGTTATTGACACTAAACAAGACAAGAAAGGACCTAAGCAGAGTTTTTTTTACAAGATCAAAACTGCCAAAGTCTTTTTTTCAGCTGATGGAGGAGTGGGAGCTGAAGGATATTTGGCAGGAGAGGAATTCAACAGAAAAAGATTTTACTTTTTTTTCAGACAGACACCAGTCCTTTTCAAGGATTGGTTTTATTTTAATAACTAATTATCTTTTTTCTAGGGTGAAGAATATGAAGATTTTTCCAAGAACGTTAACTGATCATAGCCCAGTTTGGCTGGAAATGGAGTATGGGAAGGGACCTAGAAGGTCATGGAGGTTAAATGAAAATTTATTTAGATATGAAGAAAATGTAAAGGAATGTAAGAAATTTATGAAAGATTTTTTTGTTATAAATATGCAAAAGGGTACCCCTGTGGAAATGATTTGGGATGCAAGTAAAGCATACATGAGAGGTATTTTGATATACCTAAATAATAAATTTAGAAAAAAGCAGGGGGAGAAAAAAAAGTTATTAGAAGAAGAAATAAAGAAAAATGAACAGAATTTGATAATGAATACGACAGATAACAAAACCAAAGAATTAACTTACTGAGTGGACAATTTAATATGTTGATAGCAGATCAAACAGCAATCAATTTGAAATATGCTAAACTCAATACATTTTGTAATGCTAATAAACCGGGCAGATGGTTAGCGTATCTCCTTAGGAAAAAACAGAGTCAAAGAACAATAGAAAAAGTAAAATACAGAGGTAAAGAGGTTTATCAGCAAGATTTAATAAACAAATCTTTTCTAGAGTTTTACTCAAAATTATATATGGCTGATAAAATTCAAGATATAGATATAGATAGATATTTACAGAAACAAAAATTTTTTACAGTTTCACAAGAGCAGAGAGATATTTTAAATCAGCTTATAACATCCGAGGAAATTGTAGTAGCAATTAAAGAATTGAAGTCTGGTAAGGCCCCGGGGACGGGTGGTTTGACGGTGGTTTACTACAAAAATTTACAGGAGGAGATGGTGGAACCACTGAAAGAATTATTTAATAACATACAACAGGGTGGAGGGGTACCCCCATCGTGGAAGACAGCTTTTATTTCTCTAATACCCAAGGAAGGTCAAGACCATTTAGAACCAAAAAATTACAGGCCCATATCACTTTTAAATACAGATTATAAGATTTTTGCTAAAGTATTAGCAAATAGATTAATGAAAATTATGCAACAAATGATACATCATGATCAAACAGGATTTATAAGTGGTAGACAAATGAAAAATAATGCTAGGCATATTGTTAATATAGTGGAGTATTTGGGCAGGAATAAACAGGTCCCCGCAGCGCTAATATTTCTTGATGCAGAGAAAGCATTTGATCGATTGAATTGGCGATTTTTATTGAAAATAATGGAAAGGATGAAGTTTGGAGAGTACTTTGAACAATCAATTAAGGCAATATATCAGAGACAAACAGCCAAAATAATAATTAATGGAGGCCTAACTGATAATTTTGAAATAGAAAAAGGTACAAGACAAGGATGTCCATTGTCTCCATTATTGTTTATTCTGTCATTGGAAATATTACTGAATAAAATACATGAGTTAGAAAGTATAAAGGGAATTAAAATTAGACAGCATGAATATAAATTACATGCGTTTGCAGATCACCTGGTTGTTATCTTAACCCAGCCATTACAATCTATTAAGGTTTTGACGGATATAATTAAAGATTATGATCAAGTATCTGGTTTTAAAATAAATGCAGCCAAAACAAAGATAACAGCTAAAAATATGACTGTAAAACAAAAAGAGGAGATGGTAAGCATAACAGGATTTGAAGTTGTTAAAAAGGTCAAATATTTAGGGATTAATATCCTGACAACAAATATGAAATTATATCAACATAATTATGAATCATTGCGGAACAAAATACAAATCGATCTGCCGAGTTGGGAAAAATTGCAATTGTCGCTGCTGGGAAGGATAGCTGCAGTAAAGATGAATGTTTTACCAAGGTTTCTATTCCTTTTTCAAATGATACCTATACTTAAAACAGACAAAAATTTGAAGGAGTGGCAAAAGGGTGTAAACTCTTTTATCTGGGCAAGGAAGAAACCACGAGTAAAACAGAGAATAATGCAGGACTCTAGAGAGAGAGGAGGTCTTAAAATGCCAAATTTAGGATTGTATTATGAAGCAGCTACCTTGTCGGCAGTTATTGATTGGGTTAACATGACGGGGAAAAGGATATTAAATATAGAGGGTTATGGTCTGGTCTATGGCTGGCACGCTTACTTATTGTATGATAAAAAGGTAGATACTACTTTTAAGAGTCATATATTGAGGAGCGCTTTGTTACGCGTCTGGAAGAAATATCGATATAAGTTAAATGATAAATTGCCAATATGGACAATACCCAGACATGCGATAGAGAATATAAGTATAGAGCAAAAACAAGATGGGATTACATATAAGGAACTTTTGTATAAGGAAGGGAATACACTTCAATTAAAAACTATTCAGCAATTAAAAGATGAAAAAGTGATTAAAACATGGTTTCAGTATGGCCAGCTACAGGCCAGATGGATAGAAGACCAAAAAATGGGAATTTTGTTTCAGGATGATAATTTGATTAAACAAATATGTGATCAAAGTCAAATGCACATAAAAAGGTTATATAATGTATTACTGGAAATAGATTCAGAAACTGAATTAGTTAAGGATTGTATGATAAAATGGGCGCAAAACATAGGGGAAGTAATCTCGATGGATACATGGGAAAATATTTGGGTTAGAAATGTAAGATTTACACAAGCTCAAAATTTAAGAGAAAATTTTTATAAAATGTTTTATAGATGGCACTTAGACCTGAAAAAATTGGCTTGTATGTATCCAAATTTTCAGCCTAAATGTTGGAGATGCAAGAGCCAGGATGCTACATATTATCATATTTGGTGGACTTGTAAAAAGATTAAGGCATTCTGGGTGAAAATTTGGTGGGTTATTCAAAATATTTTAAAGAAAAAGATTCAGTTTACGCTACAGTTTTTTTTGTTGGGAATAATTACGGATTGTACAGTTATAGAAACAAAGTTGATTCTGAATCTGATAATGGCAGCTAGGTTATTGGTGGCACAATATTGGAAGAAGGAAGAAATACCCACCATGGAGGAATGGACATTAAAAGTGGTGCATTTGGCAGAAATGGTGAAAATCTCTGCATATCTTAGAGACTATTCGAATGAAAGATATATAACAGAATGGAGAAGATGGATTGACTATATCCAGAGTAAATATCGGACTAAAAAACTTCAAATAGCTTATGAATGAATATTCTGTATAACTTGTCAGTGGTTTATATGCATATTGTTTTTGGGTGATAGGAGTTAAAGATCTAGGGTTAATAGTAATTCAATGTATTGTTAGCTTATTATAGTTCTAGGTTTGTTAAAGGTTATACCCTGTGCTAGTCTTGGGAAGTTCAGGGGGGGTGGAGGGGAAGAGTGGGAGGGGAGTTGGAGAGGGAGGGAGGTAGGGAGGCGTTGGGGTTGGGGGGTGAGGGAGGGGGATGGGAGGGGGGGAGAAAATATCTGTACTCATTATAAAACTTTTTAATAAAAAAAGGGGGGCTTCATTGAGCCAGCTAAACCACGGGTCGCAGCATCGGTCCTTTTCACAGAGAAGAAAGACGGCTCTATGCTTCTAATGGTTGATTTTCGAGGTTTCAACGCCATCTGTGTACACAACTTATATCCCCTTCCCCTCATGAAGGACATAATAGCCCACCTGGCCAAAGGAAAAGTTTTCACCAAACTAGACCTCCGAGAAGCCTACTACCGAATATGCATCACGGAAGGAGATGAATGGAAAACAGCATTCAACTGCCCCGTAGGGAGTTTCCAATTTAAGGTGATGCCTTTTGGACTGCAGGGAGCCCCAACAGTGTTCATGCAGCTGATAAATGAAGTCCTACATGAGCACCTCTACAAAGGGGTCCTCGTCTACCTGAATGATATTCTCATTTACACGGAAACCATAGAAGAACACATACCCCTCGTCCGCCAAGTGCTGGAGAAACTGCTGAGGGTGAACCTGTATGTCAAACTGTCAAAATGCGAGTTCCACCAATCACGGCTAGACTACTTAGGCTACCGAATATCAAATGAAGGGGTAGAGATGGACCCAGCCAAAGTACAATCAGTTCTACAATGGCAACCCCCTCGCACCCGCAGACAACTGCAAAGCTTCTTAGGGTTCACGAATTTCTACAGACAATTCATCCCCTCGTTTACAAGAATTGCCAAACCTCTGATGGACCTCCTAAAGACAGGGAGTCCAGGAACGAAACCCCACCAGGGACAACCCCTACAGTGGAACCTAAGCTGCCAATGGGCATTCAAAGCACTAAAAGAGATGTTTGCAAAAGAACCTGTCTTAAAGCATCCTGACCCTGAAAAGCCCTTCGTCATCCAAGCAGATGCCAGCAATGTGGTAGTGGGGGCCGTGCTGCTCCAAAAAAACAGCCAAGGGAGCCTACAACCTTGTGCCTACACCTCCCGCAAGCTTACCGATACAGAGAGGTGATGGGCAGTGTGGGAGAAGGAAGCGTTCATGGTGAGATTGGCGCTGCTAACCTGGAGACGCCTATTAGAGGGAGACCAGAGACTGTTCAAAGTTTGGACTGATCACAAGAATCTGGAGGCCCTCAGAACCCCACGGAAGTTGTCGCCCAGGCAAGTCCGATGGGCGCAATACTTCAATCTTTTCAACTTCAAACTTAAGCACATCCCAGGGGGGAAGAACTTCCTGGCCGATGCCCTCTCCTGGATGCCCCAATACAACAGTGAGCGGGAGCAGGTAGTGAATGCCATCATCCCCTCTATCCAGGTAGTGGGTCAGGTGGTCACCAGACGGCAATGGCGTGACCAGCAGGACCAACTTGCAAGTGACTTAACAACAAGACTCAAACCTGAAACAGCGGCGGACCCCTGGTTTTGAGACAATCAACATCGCTTGACAAAAAGGGATGACTTAACATGGAAGGGGACAACACTCTATGTCCCAGAGACCCTACGCACCCTGATCCTCAAGAGTAGCCACGACGTTAAACCAGCGGGACATTTTGGTTTCCTAAAGACTCTGCACTTAATATGACGACATTTCTGGTGGCCCCACATGAGAAAGGATGTAGACAGTTATGTAAAAAGTTGTACCATCTGTGCCATGATGAAGAAACGACCAGGAAGCCCTCCCGGACTGCTGCAGCCAGTAGCTGAACCAACAAGACCATGGGAGGAGATTGCGATGGATTTCATAGTAGAACTGCTGAGGAGTTGTGGAAACACAGTGATCTGGACTGTAATAGACTTATTCTCCAAACAGGCTCACTTTATAGCCTGCAGCGGGCTACCCTCAGCCCGCCAGTTATCCAAACTGTTCCTGAAACACATCTACCACCTGCATGGAGTACCCAGAAAAATCATCTCCGACCGAGGGGTCCAGTTCACAGCAAAATTCTGGAGGGAGTTCCTACGATCCATAAGGTCATCCCAAGGCCTCCGCTCAGCATTTCACCCGAGCACCAATGGGGGGGGCGGAGAGACTGAATGCCATGATAGAGCAATACCTAAGATGCTACGTCAACTACCAACAGTCCAATTGGTCAGACCTCCTATTTTTTGCGGAGGTCACATATAATAATGCTGTCCACAGTAGCATGGGATTAACCCTATTTAAAATAGTGAGTGGTATGGATTTCGTCCCCATGCCAGAGTACCCAAGGGAGCCCCCTTCGTCAGTTAGTTTGACCGATTGGATGGCAACGTTGAGAGAAACCTGGGAAAACGTTAAGAGGGCATTGGCCAAGGCGGCACAATCCTATAAGAAACAAGCAGACAAGCACCGAACTCCCCAAAGACCATTTCAAGTGGGAGAGAAGGTCTACCTCTCCACCAAGTATTTGAGACTTAGACTCCCAAGCAGAAAATTGGGCCCGAAGTTTATACGACCATTCCCTATAGTAAAAGTAATCAACCCGGTTACAGTACAACTGCAGTTGCCCCGGCTACTAGGAAAGATACACCCTGTTTTTCACAGCAGCCTCCTGAAGCCTGTGGTGGAGTCTAAGACTGGCATCACATGACCCCCCGGGTCCCTGGTCATTGAGGGCCACACTCACTATGAGGTATAGCGAATTCTCGATTCGAGATGGCACAGGGGGTGCCTCCAATACTTAATTAAATGGAAGGGTTACCCATTGTCAGAGGCTTTCTGGGTGAAGAGCACGAACATCCAAGCCTTATAGCCGAATTCCATGCAGATCACCCAGACTAGGCTGGAGGGGGGGGAACACACGCTCAGATGGGGTAATGATACTTAACTTGTTGGGGGGTTTTTGGCAGACCTCCCTGGAAAAATGAAGGGGGAGGGGCCAGATGTCAGCGCTCCAAGTTACATTCACTCCAGCACTGACATGAAGTGTAGAAGTAGCAGTTTGACTTTTCACCCACTTATTTCCCCGGCAGATAACATCCCTTAGGAGATGAGATGGGAGGGGGGAAATTCCTATGAATTGAAGTAGCCAAGAAGACAAGAGTGACTTGGAAGATGGCCAATGAGACATTGAGAATTGAGGAACGGAAAGGGAGGGGTTTGGGGCAGAGGGTCAGTTTTGGCTGCAAACGAGTCCGGGGCCAGATCGTTATGCTCAATAAATGAAAGATTTCATCAAAGACTTTGTGTTTGGAAATATAATTTATTTGAGATAACATCGAAACCTGACATCCGGCAGGTGGCCACCCATTCTGTAATGCACCTATCTAGGTTGGGCCACCACAGATAACTCCTCCCAAGGGCCTTCATCCAAACTATTCTGGGGTGGCCTTTATGTAAGGTGTCTAGAATGGATTTCCTGACTGAGGGAGGAATAACAACATAGTGCCCCCACAACAGACAACCCCCTTGTGATGACAATTCCATTTTCCTCATGGCATTAGGTTGTAACTGTGGCCCAAAAGGGCCCTTGGGCCACCCCCTATTCACCCAGTCAAGGACTTGAGAAATATCTGGGTCCTTTGCTGAGGCTCTAGCAATGTCACAAGTGGTCAAGGGAAATGGTGAACTGTCAATCAAAAACACAGTCAACACCAGAGCCGGGTCGTACAGCAAGGTGTTCAGGGGACAATGGCTGAGGGCATCAGCATGGGCCAAATTCTTTCCAGGAACATGGGTCAGAGTATAGCTGTAGGCGGAGAGGAAGACTGACCACCATGTCATTCTAGGCGATAGTATTTGCGGATTTGCCAGTCCCCTGTGAAAAGTCTGAGCAATGGTTTGTGATCCGTGATGAGGGTAAAGTGCCAGCTGTTGAGGTAATCATGGAACTTCTTAACTCCTGCTATTAGGGCCTCTTTGTCCAATTGCGAGTAGTTTCTCTCATCCAGGGCCAGCATTCTGGAACAGAATGCCATTGGGGCTTCGGAACTATTTGGAAATTTATGGCTTAAGACAGAGCCCACCCCCATAAGGGGAGACGTCACACGCCAACACCAATGGAAGAGTCTCACAATATTGGGAGAGCACTGAGTTGGAGATTAGGAGGTGCTTTACAGCAGAGAAAGCGGCTGCTGCTTTGGTAGTCCATACCCAGGGTGCTCTGCGATCTAGTAATCAGTGCAGGGGCTTGGCTACAGATGCTTTGTGGAGAAGGAACATGGCATAGATGTTCAAGAGCCCCAGAAAAGCTTGGAGTTCGGCCTTACACTTGGGAGTGGGTGCTTCAAGGATCGCCCTCATTTTCACAGCCGTGGGATGAATTCCCTTTTCATCGATAAAGAATCCCAAGAATTCAACTTGGGGAACTGCGATGTGGCATTTGATTTTCTTCACTTTAAGTCCAACCCTTTTAAATTGTCGAAGCACTAATCGTAGTCTGTCCATCAGCTCAGCTATGCTGGTTGCAGAGACCAGCACACCATCAAAATATGGCATGACCCCAAGGATTTCATCAGGCTCTGGAATATCCCCGGGGCCATGCTGACGCCGAATTGCAGGCGGCGACATCTGAACACTCCACGATGGGTAATGATTGTTTGAGCTTCAGTGGTTTGGTCATCCACAGGCAACTGTTGGTAAGCCTGTGCTAAGTCAAGCTTGGCGAAAACGGATCCCTTTCCTAACGAGTGCAACAGGTGCTGCACCACCGGAACTGGGTATGAATGGGCCTGTAATGCCTGATTTATGGTAGCCTGATAGTCCGCGCATATGCGGATAGACCTGTCTGCCTTTATAGCTGTCACGATAGGCATCTCCCAGCGGGCATGGTCTACTGGTTCTAGAATGCCTTGTGAAATTAGTTTGTCAAGTTCAGTGTCTACCCTGGGCCTTAGTGTGAATGGTACTTGGCATGGTTTAAGTCTCCTTGGCTGCACTTCGGGGTCCAGACTGAAAGACCCTGGAGTCCCATTATATTTGCCCAGCTTCTCATGAAAAACCATGGGGAACTCCTTGCACAGAGCCTCTAACTCTGAAGATCTAATTGTGTTGACCCCGTGAATGGTCAGGCCAATTGTCTGAGGAACGAAACTGAGGCGGTCTGCAGATAACATTTTAATGCATATTAAGACAACTTAACAACAGGCATACCATTCGCTAAAAAGGCACGCGAACCTCGGCTTGACAACTCATATATTGGCTGTCAAACGGCTAACCAATCTGTGAACAGAACATTACTTAACTACCCACTAGGGGGCCTGCTCCAGGAGCAGACTCAATACGCTACACACCCGATGCCTGTCCAGAAGGCAGGGATAAATACAAAGTTGCTGCATTGCCCTATACACTTCAATCAGGTCAATGGGACACTGATGGGGGAGTCCCAGCCACCCTGGTCACCAAAACAGGGAGATTGAAGATGGGCCACCATTGGGAGACTATCTGCTTCATAGTGGCACTGAGGATGACCAAAATGATCATCCTGGCCCTGGCATGGCTAGACAAATGGGGCCTGACCATAACCTGGGAGGACAGCTATCCAAAATAAAAACTGCAAGTGGGACCCTAGCCACTCAACGCAAAGCCAAGATAACCCCATCGCCTAATGGAGTAGAGGGACATAAGAAGCTTGCTGCAGTCGCCGATTCGCCTCCAGGCTGCCTTAAAATTCCTAGGGAATACAGGGACCTGGCAGATGCCTTCAGAGAGGAGGAGTGCAATTCCCTACCCCTCCATTGGTCCATGGACTGTGCCATAGAGTTGGTGCATAACTGCCTAAGCCCAAAATACACTCTATGACCCAATCTCCTGGGAGAGGGATGAGCTGAGGAAGTACATCACCACTAATCTGGTGTCAAATCCAGAGTGGCAGCCCCCGTGCTTTTTAAAGAAAAGAAAGATGGCTTGCTGAGGCTTTGTACTGATTTTAAGGAATTAACACAGTGTGTGTGGAAAACACCTACCCCTACCCCCTGCCTCTGATAAATGACATGTTAGCCCACCTGGCAAGAGGCAGAATATTCACCAAGCTAGACCTGAAAGAAACTTTCTACTGAGTGCCAATTAAGGAAGCTTTCAATTTAAAGTCATGCCATTCGGATTCCAGGAAGTCCCTGCAATGTTCATGCTGCTGATCAACAAAGAGCTTGTCTATCTGAATGACATTCTTAACTTCAGTGAAACCTTGGATGAGCACATTAAATTGTTGTGCCAGGTCCTGAATAAACTCTTTTCAGCTAAGCTGTCAGAGTAATGCAGATTTAAAGATGACCAGCCCTTTAAGACTGAGGACGAGTCAGCAGGGTTATTGCTCTTTAAGAAGTTGTCTATATAAAGGAGGCCATTAGAGGGTGTGTCTCTTTCTCTCTCTCTCCTCATGTATCTGCATTGTAGTTCTCTGTGCAGAGTTGAAGAGGACTGATTGCTTGCCTGGCTTTGCTTAGCATGTGTATGTATGAGGTAGCCCAAATTCGGATATTGGTTATAATATAAAATTATAATTATTATAATCCTAAAACTAATCCTAAAGGTGGCTGAGATGATGAAGGAATTTAACGAAGGGGCCTCCTGTGAAAGGGTGAGGTGACCCAAAACAACTGTATCCTGTTCCTCATTGTTTAGGGCACCCTAAATGTCATGTATATCCCTAGATAACAAATGCCGCTTCCTTTATTACTCTAGAGGCGTCTTCCAGCCTCTTATCTCCCTTTGTTGTGTCTTAGGATCCTGAACAGAGAACATGAATATGTTAGCAAATGTTTATTATCCCCACCCGTCTTTGATGTTTGTAAGACTGATGGAGGTTAACTCCTACGTGTGAAATGTAACACTCCCTGATGTGTATACGTACTAAGACTGCATAAAAATGTGCCTGGGAGAACCCTTCGGGGTTCAGACTTGTTTGTTTGCTTTTGGGCTGTTTGAACCGTGCACAATAAACTTTTTCCTGCATTGAAGAGCTTGGCCTGGTCCCGTTTTTCCTGCAACAATTTGAGATAAGTCTGACCGCAAGAATGTAACACGGAAAGAAACCCAGCTGCAGGTGGTTAAGCCAATTAAGGCTGACAGGCTCAGAACAAAACACACAGAAACCAGCCGGATTAACCTTTTCCCTCCAAAGCGAGGCTGAATAGGCAAAATTATCCCATCAATAGACACAAGATTAAACGTCATCAAGCACAGGATTAAACGTCACCAAAAGCAACTTTAGACTAAAAGATTGGAAAAGGTATATAAACTCACGTTTAGAGGTCCTAATTCCTAGCTAGCCGGGGGAACCATGCTGAATGTCACTTTACTTGGTCCTCCGTCATTAAACGGTCGTCTTTCCGGCAGCTTGCTTCTTTGTCCAATTTTCTCTTCGTGCACCGATCGCGGTATCCCGGCGGGAAGAGCCCAACTGTATTTCCTGTATTTCCAAACTGTATACCTTTTGGAAGGTATTTCCTTCCAAAAGGCACAAACCAGGAGAAACAAAAACTTCGGAGGGAAGCGAAAGCCTCGAGCCCTGTTTACTCAATCAGCATCGCCGCTGCTTTTAAATCCCTTCTTGCTTCGGGGATCCAGACGTTGCTAACCGGATCGGGCAAAGCCGGCGCGCAAACGCCGCTGGAACCAAAGAACTCACAAAGGAACGTTAAAAACCGTCTTTCCCGGGCTTTCGTGCCATCAGGACCCTTCCCTCGCCTCGGATTCGCCAAGCCAGGTGTCAATCAAAATGCTGTAAGGCAATTCAGTCAATCACCTGGCTCGAATTGTTCCCTTATTGGTCTCTGAGCTCCGGCACTCGTTAGTTTGAAATGCGGAGCTCGGCTTAGCGTTGTCCGGACTCCGGACAACGCCTCCCAGCCTCTCAAGAAATATGTCCGGCCTTTCAATTGATTGGCCAAGGTTGGACACATTGCCGCCAAGATTAACAACCCGGCGCATTATCGGAATGGAAGGACGCTACTCTGGAAAGACTCGCATTTACGGCTGCCGTTCATTTGACGACAGGCCGTCGCCTATACGGCACACGTACGAGCGTCACGTGCGTTTGTGACGCCGAGAGGAGGGGCCTCCTTGCTGATTGGAGGAGGCTTGCCGGTTCGTCTTTTCATTGGTTGCGTAGTGCTTAAGTACACGCCTCCTCTGCCTCCGAACAATGACTACTTTATTGCGGCTTCTTCAACTTCTCGGCTAAGAGAAACGGAATCCCGACCCTGCATTCCTGTCAGGGATTGGCGAACGCTTCCCACTAGTCCCGCCTCTCGTCGGAAAACCTCGTCTCCTCCCTCATTTTCATCGCAGTGTCCCTGAAGTCCCCTTAGTGATTGGCTGCGTCCCCAAGCCCCGCTCTATTCCGATTGGCTGCTTCTTCGTAGGACCCCCCCCGTCTTCGTTCCGAGTCCCTCAGCGTTCTTTTTTTTTTAAAGTCCTTTCGTGATTGGATAAACCCTTCTTCCTCTTCGCTGTTCATTGGGTGAAACGTCGGCCCGGAATGCGTGCGCAACTCGGGTGGCTAGCTCTCTGGCTCGCTCTTTTTCTGGAGCTGCCGTCGTCTAGTGGGGGAGGGAGCCGTGAAGCTTTGAGCTTCCTCCCTCTCATTTCCCTTCCCTCACCGTCGCTCAGGCATTGGGCTGGGCGACCAGGCCGCGCCCCCCCATTGGGGGGGAGGGGGGCATTGTTATGGAGACAGGTTCTGGGGATCCCCCGTCGCCGCCGCCTCGGCCCAATGCCTCTCGCTCGGCCCTTCACGTTCTCAAGCGGAGGGCTCCCGCTCCTGAGGCCTTCGAAGGGATGACGAACAGTAAGCCAGGTTTGCCTCTGGCCACAGCCAACGATGCAGCAATAACCATGGACTCCGGAGAAGTGCCAACTGGGACGACCGGTGACACCCCGGCAGCACCTTGCAACCCTACAGAGGTGACATTAACCACAATGATTGCAGCGATGACACTTGTGGCCAACAATGCTGGAAAGGTGGCAGAACCTGGAGAGGCTAGGTCTGAAACAGTAGCCATGGATGCTGGTGATGGATTTTTGGTGTCCACCGTGGTCAATTCGCTTGCTCCTGTCATCGCTAAGGTGAATGATGGTGGGGTAATGCTGGCATCGATGGCTTTGCCAAGAGACACTGTAGTGAAAGCCCTACCGGTTGCACAGGCTTCTCCAACGGTGATTGTGGTGGCCCCCAGTCCTATGACCCCACTGGAGAAGACTTCACCAACATCTCTGGAGGGTTTGATGCTTCATGACTTTTCCACCCCTTCGCCACCTCAAGACATGGGTTCCCAGTCTAGCTTGGGCACTACTGCATCCAAAGTCCCTCTGGCTTCTGATACTTTGAGCTATTTAGATTCTGTTAGTCTCATGTCGGGCACGTTGGAATCACTGACAGGTCCTGGATTCCTTGACGATGTTAGCTCTCTGGGGTCCGATTCTGAAATCAATGGACTTGCCTACCGTAAGACTGATAAATATGGCTTCCTGGTGGGCAGCCAGTATTCCATTACACTGTAAGTATTGGCACCACTGTGATGGCCTTTCTATGCTGGGGAGAAGTGCTTTATCTCAGTCAAACTAGTCCCGGTGATAGGCATTACTCTCACTTGGACTAGGGTACTGATAATGGAGAGCTTCAAATTTCTTCTCTGGGGGCCACCAGCTCTTATCCTGGTGAAACTGAACTCAGGAGAAGTAATTGTGTCTTAAGTACTGTCCTGATTACGCTGCCACCAAGTTGTATCAGTGGTCCATTATTGATCAGCTTTCTTAAATGACTTTTTTTCTCGTTTGAGACTCTGGGATACTTCCTGCCTAAGCAGGGGGTTGGACTAGAAGACCTCCAAGGTCCCTTCCAACTCTTATTCTTATTCTTGCCTAATACAATTTTCTGGAGAGATATAATAACGCTTCATTTTTCTGATTAGCATTCAGGAAGGAATAATGAAAAAATCTTGGTTTTCAGTAAAAAAAACCCCTTGCCTTTCTTCTGATCATTCTGTATTTGGCATGCATCAAATTTGAAGGGTGACTAACAAATTGCATTTTACTTCCTCTAAAGAAGTGGACAATACTCTACACACTATTCACTCTATTTGTAGCTAAGATGTATTTCTGTCCTCTTTTCCATAACTATATTTTTTCCTTTTCAGTTTGTATGCTCTTCCCTTTGGTGTGAAATCAGAATTGCGTCCCTCGGGGTGTGGCTTCATACACCTTTTCATTGTGATTGAGTGGCTGTATTTCTTGACTTGGCCCATACGTGTGATGATTTTTTTGTTTTTGAGCACCAGTAATGTGGCTCCTGACAATCTCTCTGGTTTCTCATTGGTTTGAATACTTGTCATAAAAATTGTTTCACATACTGTTCTCTTGAAATCATCCCTATTGCAGTAACTGCATACTTTTGTAATGATGCAAAAAGAAAAGCAGCAAAAAAAATCCTGCTTCAGGATTTTGACTGGTCAAAACTTCAAAAAGGTGAAATCTTAGTCAAGATTGAGTCTGATAACTTGAACTGATATCTATAGACATAGTAATTTTCATGGCAATTATAGACAAGCAGCTTGCCACTGCCTCCTGGAATTTTATTTTATTTATTTTTTTGCTTCCCAGTCTAGCCTATAATTCTGGTATTTCACTAGGGCACTGTTTCTCAGCCTTGACAACTTGAAGATGTGTGGAAACGCTGCACTAGAGTGAATATAAGCATTTCCCATCCAAATTCTTGCAAGCTTGCTTCTGCTTAGTTTCTGAGCCTAGATAAGTTCAGGAAGATGCTGCCTCCCATTAGATAAATTTGTATAAGATCTGGGCACATCCCGCAAGCCTTGATTTCAAGCAGCTTTTAAAGCTCCTGTTTGTTTTAGAATCAGCTTACGTTTCCCACGAAACTGCAGCTGAGAGAGGGTGGCAACTACAATAATGAATTTGTGCTGAGGTTGATGCATTCTTTGTGCAGCCTGAAAAAGCACTTGTTGCCTTTCCAGAAGAGCTTTTGAGCACTGCCATTTGGAATTTGAGAATTGTTTTTCTCCTTGCTGTCTCTGCCACGGTGTCTCAACAACCTATTCAGCTGGGAAATTTGGACTTGATTGAAAAGGTTATCATGCAGCAGTATGGGAAGTGGTGAGCCTCTGTGGCCTTTGATTGCAGTTAGATGCAACATTATAACATGTACCGCTTTCCACGGTCCCTGAGTGGCAGGTGCCAGTTAGCATTTCTTTCCAAACTCACATGGCTATGCTAGCATTATAGACTGGTGACTGCAAGGGAGAATTTTTTCCTTGTGGCATGTAAACACTTGTTCTGACCTATGCTTCCTGAGAGAGTAAAAAGCACATGCTTAGTCCCAAAAACCCTCTTTTTATTTCAACGGCTGTGAATTATGTTCATTCACAGCCCATAATGAGTCACAAATAGTTTGTAAAGAGTCCGACAGAAGTCTGCCACAGTCTTTCGGGATAAAGCTGATAAGCACCCACCTTTATCTCCCTTGACACATTGCCAAAGACCTAACTGGCAATTAGCTTTGCAAGGCCACATGGAGCACAGAGTCAAAACGCAGCTTCAGAATTCAAACCGACCAGAACGAACAAAGTTGCTTCCTGCAAAGGCTCACGTGCCTTTGCTCCTCCTTTATGTCTTATGGGAGGGGCCAATCATCTCCAAGTCCTACTCCCGAGTCATCCCTTTTGTCTTAACTGTTCTTGCCTTCTGGCAGCTCTGTGCATGCATGCACTGGGAACAGGCTCCCCCTGTTCCTCTGCCTCGCTGATGTCTGACTCTGGAGGCTCCAGAATCCACACATAACTCCCAGATGGCCCTGGCCCCCTCTCTGCCTCCAACGCACAGCCCTCGTCCGAGCCTTCCCCAGACTCCAGGACTGGCCCATGTTCCTCCCCAACCTCCTCACTGTCTGACTCTGCTGCCAGCTCCACAGGCCGCCGGCGGACCACAACAACACTGTGTGTATATACAGTTGCAAGAAAAAGTATGTGAACCCATTGGGATTACGTGGAGTTTTGCATGAATTGGTCATAAAATGTGCTCTGAACTTCATCTAAGTCACAACAATAGAAAAACAGTCTGCTTAAAATAATACTACACAAACATTAGATGTTGCCATGGTTTAATTGAACATAACATGTAAACATTCACAGTGCAGGGAGGAAAAAGTATGTGAGCCCCTAGCCTAATGACTTCTCCAAGAGCTAATTGGAGCCAGGAGTGAGCCAACCTTGACTCCAATCAGTGTGATGATATTGGATGTGTTGCTGACAGCTGTCCTGCCCTTTAAAACCACACACCTGTTTTGGGTTTACTGGTTTCAAGAAGCACTGTCTGATGTGAACCATGCCTCGCAGAAAAGAGCTCTCAGAAGACCTACGATCAAGAATTGTTGACTTGCATGAAGCTGGAAAGGGTTACAAAAGTATCTCCAAAAGCCTTGATGTTCATGTGTCCACGGTAAGACAGACTGTCTACAAATGGAGAAAGTTTAGCACTGTTGCTACTCTCCCTAGGCGTGGTCGTCCTGTAAAAATGACTGCAAGAGCACAGCGCAGAATGCTTCATGAGGTAAAGAAGAATCCTAGAGTGTCAGCTAAAGACCTACAGAAATCTCTGGCACATACTAACATTTTTGTTGACACATCTACAATAAGGAAAACATTAAACAAGAATGGAGTACATGGGAGGACACCACGGAGGAAGCCATTGCTGTCCAAAAAAAATATTGCAGCACGTTTGAAGTTTGCAAAAGAGCAACACCAACATCAAAACCTCATCCCCACTGTAAAACATGGCGGAGGGAGCATCATGGTTTGGGGCTGCTTTGCTGCCTCAGGGCCTGGACGGATTGTTGTCATTGATGGGAAAATGAATTTCAGAGTTTATCAAGACATTTTGCAGGAAAACGTACGACCATCTGTCCGCCAACTGAAGCTCCACAGAGGATGGGTGATGCAACAGGACAATGACCCAAAGCATACAAGTAATTCAACCAAAAAATGGCTTCAACAGCACAGAATACGCCTTCTGGAGTGGCCCAGTCAGAGTCCTGACCTCAACCTGATTGAAATGCTGTGGCATGACCTTAAGAGAGCGATTCACACCAGACATCCCAAGAATATTGCTACACTGAAACAGTTTTGTGAAGAGGAGTGGTCCAAAATTACTCCAGATCGTTGTGCAGGTCTGATCTGCAACTACAGGAAACGTTTGGTTGAGGTTATTGCTGCCAAAGGAGGGTCAACCAGTTATTAAGTCCAAAGGTTCACATACTTTTTCCTCCCTGCACTGTGAATGTTTACATGTTATGTTCAATTAAACCATGGCGACATCTAATGTTTGTGTAGTATTATTTTAAGCAGACTGTGTTTTTCTATTGTTGTGACTTAGATGAAGTTCAGAGCACATTTTATGACCAATTCATGCAAAACTCCACGTAATCCCAAGGGGTTCACATACTTTTTCTTGCAACTGTATCTAGACATTGACCCATTCATTATGGTGTCCATTTGGGCACTAATGCAGCAATTCCAGCAGTTTTCTCTGTAACTGACCATTAAAGAAAAAGATTTGCTAACAAATGCCAACTTTTCTTACGCAGCATTAGATACAGCCTAAGGCCGTGATGGCGAACCTATGGCACGGGTGCCACAGGTGGCACGCGGAGCCATATCGGTGGGCACGTGAGCTCAGCTCCAGCACGCATGCGTGCACCAGCCAGCTGATTTTCGGGCCCACCAGAAGTCAGGAAACGCACTGTTTCTGGCCTCTGGAGGCCTCTGGGGGGTTGGAGAAGGCCGTTTTTGCCCTCCCCAGGCTCCTAGAAAGGCTCTGGAGCCTGGGGAGAGCAAAAAACGGGCCTACTGGGCCCACCGTGCCATTACATGCCAAAAACAGGGGAAGCACGGGGAGGCGGGGCACATAGAATTATGGATGTGGGCACACATGCGTGTGACCCCACTGTGCTCCCCCCGCTTTTGGCACCCGATGGCAAAAAGGTTAGCCATCACTGGCCTAAGGTATTTCGAGATGCTGAAGGAAATTTCACAACTGTCTGTCTAGTTCTAGAAACCTTTAATGTCTGCTCCTTTGTCTAACAGCAGCCGGTCCTCGTTCAAGAGAAGACCGAATAATCACTTTCATCAGCTAGCAGATGAAAGTACTCTTCTAAATAGGAATAGGGTATGGTGGAGACTGTACTCTGTTATAAATTGTTGCAGCTAATTGCTATTTATAAGCATTATCTCCAAGGAACTGTCTCTGAAATTGTTTAAGTTGTGGTTAAAATAGGCGCATGGAACGCTGTTACCTTCCCATCAAAGGTGGTCCCTATTTTTCTACTTGCATTTTATACGTGCTTTCGAACTGCTAGGTTGGCAGAAGCTGGGACAAGTAACGGGAGCTCCCCCCGTTACGCAGCACTAGGGATTTGAACTGCTGAACTTTCTATCGACAAGCTCAGCGTCTTAAACAGTGAGCCACCACGTCCCTTTTTTCTTACAGATTTACACATGTAAAAAAGATGTGTGCTCTCCATCCTGAGGCTGCTGATATTTCTCTGCAGGAAAGCAGATAATAACGAAGCATGTTAATGTTATATAGTGTAGGTTTCACTTTGTTTCTGTTGGCGTACGTGCTGTGGGAAGGGATGATGGTGTTTCTTTGTGGCAAGATTCTCTTTGGTTGTGGATTAGCTGCTATTCCTGCCTAACCATCTGTACTAACCTTATGTCATACTCAGCTGCTTGTGGAGTGGAAACCCTCTACAGGAAGCCTGTTTTTTGAGGAAAGCTGATCAGCACAAGCCAGAGTAACCAATAGAAAAAGATGTGCATGCTAAGAACTAAATTGGCTTACAATTGAAAAAGAGAAGGTAGTATTTAGTATTTGACTAAGCTTTGAATATACTTTCCAGTTACATTCACTTTTATTCACTTTTATTCATAGCTTGAACTGGAAGAGGGTTAGAAAAGCAGTCTAGAATTGGGGTTTGCAGTTCACATTTAACCATTTTTCTCTACCTTATTCCAGTAGCCAAACATTTAGCTACAACATGGGTCTGATGTAAATTAGTTGTGCAATAGTATTCTTTTTTCCTCCCCTCATACATCTATGTTTTCTTAGCAAATATAAAGGTTTGCTTTTGCCTTCTTCCAGTATGTTCCTTTTACTTCCTGGACTACTTTATCACCTTGGGATTTGCTAATGGGGTCCAATTCAAGTACTGAGCAGGCCTTCTCATGCTTTTGAGTCCAAATAAAATTGGCCAGGTACTGAGACCTGGATATTGATCAGTGTGATCCAAATTATCTCTTGTCTATTTCATGTTTATCCTTGAACAGCCTTTGGCAAATTGCTTGGAAGGTTTAGGGGAGGACACGTAAGGAAGGCCAGGATGCAGATTTGAGGTGGCATTAATGACCAAGTCCAGGATTGTATCTGTGATACGACCATGGTCAGTAAGTGACCGGAGGCTGGTTGATAGGCTTCTTTAGGGCAGTGAAAGACATGCTTAATAATGTTGGTGCACCTGCTTCTTTTGACAGAAAATGTTTCACAAAAGCACCAGTTACTGCCTTCTTCCTATTGGTGTGGCTTTGGGGGAACAGTATTCCTCTCACCCACTCAGCATATTTATTTTGTATGACTTTTTACAATCGGTCTCACCACTTCCTGTTTGGCAAGCAGCCCTTCCTGTTTTTTGCTGGGTTTTGTGTTAATGAGAGCCCTGCGTAGATCTTGCTTTATGATCACCATCATCCTGAACCCCCTTGCCTGAAACCTATAAAGTTGGGTACGTTTAATCGGATGCTGCACAATTCTAGTTTTTCATATAACTAACCAAATTCTCATTGCCCCATAAACTCTCAAGAAAGACTCAGTGAATTGTGACTCACAGCGGGCTGAAGGCAGCTTCCTAGTTTCAGGTCACACTAGCCCAGCTGCCCTGCACGTTCTTTCATGTCTTTGTTTTATTGTTAAGGTGGAGGCTACGTGTGAGCCTTGTTTGTGGTGATGATGTGCATCAGCTGATCCTGGAGGCAATAATGGGCAGCGAGAAACCATAAACAGTGTGGTAGAGAAACATTTCTGTGAGATACTGTCAGGTCCACACATGTGAAGGTTCAGTTAAGATGATTTATCGCTAAAGGCCTGTGCACAGAAATCTTCTCAATTAATGGTCAGCACCTGGGTAGAATTAAATAAGGGTCAGTGGCTCTCAGGTAGGGTTGGAAGTACATTGTTTGTAGCTACATACGGATTCAAGGCTGATCTCTCTTTTCACTCCACTCCCAGGTTCTGCCTTTCCTTCTCCTACAGATACAGATGTATAAGGAACTGTTCTCCCATAATCCTCTTGGAGCCATAAAACAAGGGGGAGATGCCAAAAGTGTAATCCAGGAATTTTTTTTACCATGTACAGCACCTGACTGCATATGTGTGAACAATGAAGAATGTGTTAAGTTATAGTGTCTGCAGGCTATTTAGCTAAATATACACCTGACAAAGTTAGTATGTTCAGAATGGGATGACTACAGGTAGTCCTCGACTTAAAATAGTTCATATAGTGACCGTTCAAAGTTACAACAATACTGAAAAAAAGTGACTTATGACCATTTCCACACTTACAACTTTTGCAGCATCCCCATGATCATGGGATCAAAATTCAGATGCTTGGCAACTGGTTCATACTTATGACCATTGCTGTGTCCCAAGGTCACAAGCTTTTTGCAAGCTTTTGACAATCAAGAGCAATGGGGAAGCCAGATTCACTTAACTGGGTTACTAATTTATCAACAGTGATTCACTTAACAACTGTGGCAAGAAGAGTCGTAAAATGGGGCAAAAGTCACTTAAATGTCTTGCTTAACAACAGAAATTTTGGGTTCAATTGTGGTTGTAGGGTGTTTGTGACCCATTTTGTCACAATGAGCAAGGGATTTTAGATGAGAGCTTCCAAGAACTAAGACGCTGGGGGGAAAAATAGGTTAAAATAGGTAAAAAGGGGAGGGGGAATAGCTTGGAGAAGCTTAATTTACCACCATCCCAAGGGTTTGTGTTTTACGCTTTTACGCTTTGAATTGCTTTGCTCTCCCTTCCTCGGTAAAGGAGTTTACTTTGTCTCTGTTGGTATGAAATCTCATAATATAAAGGAGAGGCTGAGAAGTCCATCGTATTGCATAACTCCTTAGTCCTTCCCCTGAAGAGCAGAAACCTTAGAATTGTGCAAGACACACAACATTCGTAGCATTTTTCTTAGCTCCACTTCTTTCTTGTTTGCTTTTTTGCTGCAGGGAAAGCACCATCCCTGTGGATGTGGCCCGGCAGAGGGAACTTAAGTGGCTGGACATGTTTTCTCATTGGGATAAGTGGCTGTCACGTAGATTTCAGAAGGTGAGCAGAGATCAGGGTCAGAGACCTCTATTCCTGGCTAATAAAGAAGAGCTTTAATTTCTGCTTGGGGTTTTTGAATTTCTGTCTCTTTACTTTGTATATTAATGTTTGTTCATTTTATCGCAGGTGAAATTGCGGTGCCGGAAGGGGATTCCCTCTTCTCTCCGTGCTAAAGCATGGCAGCTACTCTCAAATAGCAAGGAACTTTTGGATCAAAATCTGGGAAAATTTGAGGTATTTCCACGATTCTTTTAAGGCTACTAAAATGCAGGGAAGTTATTTTATCTTGGAGAATGCAGAAGGTTTGATTATGTCTAATATATGTAGATATATTTATAACCTGCTTTTCCAAACGCAACTTATTCTTAGGTAGCTTACACATAATATCAAGCTATATTAATAAACTGCAATAAAAAGCCCCTAAACTTAACAATTGGGAACTCTCCTGAATAACAGGGTGGGAAGGGAGAAGGTTGAGCCGGAACAAGAAGACACCTGGTGTCTTTCTGGAATCCTTTCCATAACACCAATTGATAGCAGTTGATCCTGTGGAGCTTGTGTTACTCCACCTTGGCAGCTTGAAGATGGGTGGACTGCAACTTCCAGAATTCCCCAGCCAGCTTGTCTGGCTGCGGAATTCTGGGAGTTGAAGTCCACCCATCTTCAAGCTGCCAAGGTGGAGAAACACTGTGTAGAGGCAGTAAGGAAAAGTCCTCTAAGATAGGCTTCTGCCTCCAAATTCACCAACTTTCCTTCCTTGTTGCCTTTTCTTTTCTCTTAGGATTTGGAGCATCAGCCTGGTGATCCCAAATGGCTAGATGTGATTGAGAAGGACCTCCACAGGCAATTCCCTTTCCATGAGATGTTTGCAGCTCGGGGAGGCCATGGGTGAGAAAATTAAAGAAGGGGCATTTTTGTTCCAGTGCTCAGACATCTAGGGTTTGAAAGTCACTACAATCCTTTCTGTTCTCAGAATGCATAAAACAATCTTCTCCATAGATTCAGGGCGGCTTACAATGCATTATAGCAATAGCCTGAATACTTTTTTGTATATACCTGCTTATTAGGGCTTTCAGCCCCCCCTAAGCGGTGTTGTTCTATACAAAGTTGGCTTATTGCCCCCACAATCCGGATCCTCAATTTACCTACCTCGAAAGGATGGAAGGCTGAGTCAACCTTGAGCCTGGTGAGATTTGAACTTGCACTAATTGCAGGCAGCTGCATGCAATCACATGATCCTGGGGTGTTGCAACCATCATAAATACATGCCATTTGCCAAGGGCCTGAATTTTGATCACATAATCATGGGGATCCTGTGACAGTTGTAAATGCGAGGACCAGTCATAAGTCACTTTTTTCAGTGCTGTTGTAACTTAAAACAAATGGTACTAAGTTGAGGACTATCTCTATTGGCCCAGCTCTTTCTTATATTGAATTGCCTCTACCACCCTAGCCCTACACCTGCTCCCATATCTGACCTCTGATGTGCCTTTCAGTGCCTTTCTTCATCTCTAGACTTAAGATAATGGGACACAAAGTTAATCAGGAACTCATGTCTGCCATGACACTTTTAGCTGTTTCATTAACATCCTGGCACACGATCTGAGAAATGCTGAGCATTAACTGGCCTATAGGCCTTGTTATTAATTAAAGACTGCAAAGAAACATAACAGAGAATTCTGCTTTCCTAGAGTTTGGTCTCGTGAACAGGGAGCTCTGATAGAGTCCAAGAGTCTAGATTAAATTTTCTACTCTTTATCCTTCTCCGTCACAGGCAGCAAGACCTCTATCGCATCCTAAAAGCCTATACCATCTACCGGCCAGAAGAAGGTTACTGCCAAGCACAAGCGCCCGTAGCTGCAGTTTTGCTGATGCATATGCCCGCGGAGGTGAGCTTCGTTTGCACTGCAGTTGCCAGCTTAGAAAGCATATTTTCTCTGAAAAAGAACCATATTTCCTAGTTTTACCTATATTTGCAGAATATTTCATCAGGTTGGGGCAAGTATATCGGGGTCCCCAGGCCATGGCCCACTCCTATTTGGAACTGGGCTGCATGAGAAATGGCCCGTGCACACACACAGCTCCACTCAAACAAGCGGTGCCACAAAGGTTTCTCTTTTGTGTAAGTGGAGCTGAGTGTGCACTGGCCCACCGCTTGTGTGGACCGGTTCCCCTCTCCCCCCGCCCAGCTAGGCTGCCAAGCTGCCTGCTCCTGATTCTCCAAAAGTGGAGGGGTGAGAGCAGAGGCTGAGAGCATGCCCTGCTCAGCTTTGCTGACTTATTGAGGCTGCCTGTGCAGGACATCCAATCCACTTTTGGACTGTCAGGCAGCCTGCACGAGACTGCGTCCCCAAAGGCTTCTTCTTCTCATGTGGCCAGTTCCTCTCTCCCACCCCACCCAGGCCACCAAGCTGCAAAGGTTGGGGACCGCTGATGTATATAGTAATCGCTGCACTTTGGAAGTCTTTTTTACACCAGGTGTTGTGGTTCGCCAGCAGCCTGCGGAGCTGGAAGCGGAGTCAGACAGTGATGAGGCTGAGGAAGAACATGAGCCAGTCCTGGAGGCTGGGGAAGGCCCGGATGAGGGCTCTGCGTCAGAGGCAGAGATGGGGCCAGGGCCATTGGGGAGTGAGGTTCGGACTCCAGAGCCTCCAGAGACTGATAGGAGTGAGGCAGAGGAACAGGAGGAGCCTGTTCGTAATGCACACATGAGAAGAGCTGCCAGAAGGCAAGAGCAGCTCAAGCAAAGAGGACAACTCGGGAGTAGGGCCAAGAGATGATTGGCCCCTCCCATAAGGCTTAAAACAGACCAGCAACGGCGTTTGGGCTTTGCCGGAAAACAACGTTGGTAGCTTTGTCATCTTCTTCGCCTACATCTTGTATTTATTTTTGTATCTGTGACTTCTGAACGTTTGCCAAGAAAGGCCTTTGGCAGTTTGCCTAATTTTTTTTTTAAAATTTGATTTATATGTCGCCCTTCTCCGGAGACTCAGGGCGGCTTACAATGTGTTAAGCAATAGCCTTCATACTTTTGTATATTTTTATACAAAGTCAGCTTATTGCCCCCACAACCGGGTCCTCATTTTACCCACCTTAGAAAGGATGGAAGGCTGAGTCGACCTTGAGCCTGGTGAGAATTGAACTCGCAGTAATTGCAGGCAGCTGGATGTTAAATGCTGCCTTAGTAGGAGGCATTAGCCTCCTACGCCACTCAGGCTCTATTGGACAAGGTTTGTGATAGGACTGAGGAATTTGTGTTGGGAGGAATTTGCTTTAATTTAGTTGAACGACGCTGGGAATGAAGTAATTCTCAGCTGTTCGAATAAAGTTTGTTTTTTCACTGACTGTTGTGGCCCGCCAGCGGCCTGCACGGATTGTTGCTGATCTCGATGACGAGGAGGGTGGTGTGGTGTCGCACCAGCAGCCTGTGCAGCCAGCGCTTGAGTCGGACAGTGAGGAGGCTGAAGAAGATGTAGTGCCAGAGGCAGGGATTCAACCAGGGCCTTCAGAACCTCCAGAGGCTCCTTTAAGTGAAGAGGATGAAGTGGAGGAGCCTCTTCTCAATGCACGGGCACACAGAGCTGCCAAAAGGCAGGAGTGGTTACTCAGGAGGAGGTCTCCTTTTTTTTTTTTTGAATTTTTTGAATTTCTTTTTAAAACATAAAACAACATCTTTTTGGAGCAAGAGTTTGGCCCGGTGTAACATAGGTATAAATTCCCAATTTCATCAATTAACATCTTAAGACAAACAAAGAATAACAAAAAAAGAGCCTGGTTTAGCTCAGCAGACTAAAAGCATAGTGATTTAAACCAGCTGTCTGCAATTACTGTAAGTTCGAATCTCATCAGGCTCAAGGTTGACTCAGCCTTCCATCCTTTCTAAGGTAGGTGAAATGAGGACTCAGATTGTGGGGGCAATAAGCTGACTTTGTATAAATATACAAAAGTATGAAGGCTATTGCTTAACGCATTGTAAGCCGCCCTGAGTCTCCGGAGAAGGGCGGCATATAAATCAAATTTTTAAAAAAACAAAACGAAACAAAACCCAAATCTAAACCCAATTTTTTCCATCCAATCTAACATCTTATTCTAACATTTAAGTTTTTATTATGTAGTCACCCTAACTCTTAAACTTCAAATCCAAACAGCACTTTATAGTATTCATTTATCATTTTAAACAATCAGTATTTCATGTATTTTCTGTACTTCAAAGACCCAAATCAAATCAATGTTTCTTTTAGAACACATCTAATAACCAATATAAATTATTTCATTCCTCTCTGAAGAACATTTTAAAGTCAATATCCATTCTTCAAAAATATCTCCTTCACTCCTCCTAGGTTTATTTTTAACTAGATTGCAGCTTAATTAGCTGGTTTCCAGGGATGCTTTCCTCCACTCCTAACCTTATTTGTTGGCTGGATCACAGTTGGATTTAACTGCTTCCAACATTTCCTCCTTCACTCCTCCTATTTTTATTTTTAGCTGGATAACAGCTTTTCAGCTGTTTTCCAGGAATGCTTCCCTCCACTCCTAACCTATATTTCGCTGGTTCACAGTTTAGCTTTAACTGGTCCCCAGCATTGCCTCCCTCAGGAGGAGGTCTCCTTGAGAGTAAGGCTTGGGGCTAATTGGCCACTCCCTTAGCCTATTTAAGTTTGCACACAGCTTGTAAAAAGCTGCAGGAAACAACGTTCGGTCGCTGATCATTGAGTTTGGATTTTTTCGGCAAACCTGGTTTCTGGGCTTTCTGCCAACTCTTGTAAGACTCTATCTTATCTGTGGAATTTCTGGCAGGTTGTTAAGAATGTTTTATTAGCAGCCTGCATTTGCAAGCGACTGTGTTTTGAAGTAAACTGAGTTTTGTTCAGAGTTTGTGTGTGCTACATTCTTTGGGATCCGTAGCTGGGGCAGAACACTGACTGATTTTCCTACTACTTACTTGGGCCTGGGTACACCAGGCATCCTGCTCTGCTACATGTCAAACTCTATCCTTTTGGACTGCCAGGGACTTTACCAGTTCCAGAAGCTGGGTCCAGAGCGTTGACAATGACCATGTTTTCATGCAGCATCATGCATGTGTGAGGTTAAAACATAACCATTACACTAACTGGCAGCCCTGATGGGATCTGTGTCTCTTCTCCAATTGTGACATAGTTCTCCTTCTGTGGCTTTGCTACCGGCTCTGATGTGTTACTTCTGTGTCGTTGAAGAAACGTGGAAGCCCCAGGTTTGGGAAAGGGCTAAGGCCCCTGAATTGAATTTGCTGGCTTAGTTCACGTAACTGGAAAGTTTTAACTGGGAGTTTGCTAGAATGCTGGTCTGCTATGCACCCAACTGTGGCTACTGCGATTATCCAGGCTAAAGATTCCTTGGTCTCTCTCCACAGCAAGCTTTCTGGTGCCTGGTCCAAATCTGTGAGAAATATCTTCCTGGATACTACAGTGCTGGATTGGTAAGTTTTACTGCTTTCCCATAGAGAAAAGCACTTTAGAATTCTTCACTGGGAATACCTTTTGTACTACAAGTAGTCCTTGCTTAACAATTGGTTGCTTAGCAACCATTTGAAGTTATGATGGACCCCCCCAAAAAAGGAACTTACAACCCATATTTGAAGTTCTGATGGCTGCGCCCTCCCACTCCCTCCCCTTGCATTCATGTGATTGCCTTTTGAGTGCAACTGGTCTGCATTTATGACCATTTGCAGTGTCCTGCAGAGACATGATTACAATTTACTATGGTTTCTGGCAAAAAAAAAAAAAAACAAACCAGCCAATGGGTTTGCTTACTGATTGTGGTGTTTACTTAACAAGTGCAGGACGTTTGCTTAACAACTGCTGCAAAAAAGTTGTAAAATTGGGTTGGTCATGTGGATGCCTCAACTTACGGCCATCATAACTTAAAATGGGAAATCCTGGCTCCATTACAGTTATAAATTGAGGATTACCTGGGCACAGAAACTTCCAATGTAAGGATGGGCGCTAGGGGTTCCCTTTCTTGTTAAAATGTTTTTGTTTATTTGTTAAGTTTTTTTTATTTTTTATTTTTATTTTTTACAAACATATCAATGTGTGAAGTGTGGCACCTGAGTGTCTTACATTTTAGTACAAATAAAATAATATTCTTCATATTTACTACAGTTGACAATCTTATATAGTTTTGATAATAGTACATATTTATGTTAAATTATAATCTTCCATTGTTTAATTATTCAATATTTCAGTATGTTATTTTTATGCCAATCACCATATCGTTCAAATGTTGATGATCCAGGAAATCAAGCAGTTAGTAACCCTGGTGTCACCAGAAGGAAAACAGTTAGTATAATAGTTCTTTTTTAAAGGGTGGATTTCTAAAACAGCCAAAATAGATGTATACAAATAAGTAAATATATATGTAGTCCTCTACTTACAACAGTTCATTTAGTGACCATTCAAAGTTACAACGGCACTGAAAAAAGTGACTTATGACCATTTTTCATACTTATGACCATTGCAGCTTCAGTGATCAAAATTCAGATGCTTGGCAACTGACTCATATTTATGACGGTTGCATGTCCTGGGTTGCAGGGGTCGGCAACCTTAAACACTCAAAGAGCCATTTGAACCCGTTTCCCAAAGAAAAGAAAACACCGGGAGCCACAAATCCCTTCACATGCCTGACTATTTCCTAAGCGGCCACAAAACTAGCATATGTAATTGAATTAAACATTCTGTTTTCTTCTGAAACTTTTCTTTTCTCGGATTTATCCATGGTTGGCCTACCAGGAGTCAAAAAACTCAATAAATCGTGTGCCAGCAGGTGTCGCACATTGGCGGTTGTGATGCATATTTTGAGCAACGGGGAGCCACAGCAGAGGGATGAAAGAGCCACATGCGGCTCCAGAGCCGCGAGTTGCTGACCCCTGTCCTGGGGTCACGTGATCCCCTTTTGTAACCTTCTGACAAGCAAAGTCAGTTAAGAAGCCAGATTCATTTAACAACCATGTTACTAATTCAGCAACTGCAGTGATTCACGTAACAACTGTGGCAAGAAAGGTCGTAAAATGGGGCAACTTTCACTTAACAAATGAATCACTTGGCAACAGAAATGTTGGGCTCCGTTGTGATCGTATGTTGAGGACTACCTGTATTAAGCTTGCTGGAAGTTTAACAAACCTGTTTTGATTTTACACCTTGTTGGTTTAAAAAATAGGTTGCACTGATGAAAAATATTCATTGGTTGCTGAATCTTGGCAGTGGAATCTTCAAGAGTATTGGGGGAATTATGAATGGAAGGGTACCTGATTCAGCCCGTAGGTTTCCAATCTGGCTGAAATGGATGGAATTCCCTTATTAATGTACAGAAATGATGGTGGTTCTCGGTATGATTTAAGGAAGACATAGCATTGTCTCTAGTAGAAAAACATATTGTGCTGGAGAATAAAACTTCCTGGAAAAGAGTGGGAGGTCCAGAGTTTGAAAAATATTCAATAGAGCATTGGATCTGAAGACCAAAAAATAGTACCTCTTCACAGCTCCTTAAAGGAGCTCATCCTTTTTCAGGATTGTGCAGCTGCAGAGCAGTTTTGAAAATAAATGTTGTGGTCTTAAGGCAGGGGTGTCAAACTCAATTTCATTGAGGGCCGCATCAGGATTGTGGTTGACTTTGGGTGGCCAGTGTGGGCGTGGCCAGCTCCCACTGCTGCTGTGCTCGCTCTCCTTGGCCAGGTTGCTCATGGTGTGCGTGGGAGGGCAAAGTGTGTGGCTCAGGGAGAGGCCCACTCCATCTCCTTACGAGGAGACCTGGCTTTGTAACCAAAGCATCCTCAGTGATAGGATGAGAGACCACCAGGAGAGGTCAGGAGGAGGGGACAAGGGGATGACAAAAGGCAGCAGGGCTGCTGATGGCCAAGTGCTAAGGCAGGATTTACCTCAGACCCTCACTCTCTCTCATTATAATTTTCCTCCCTCCCTCCCTCCCTCCTTCCCTTCTTTTTTCTTCCCTCTTCATTCTCCTTTCTTTCTTCTTCCTTCCCCTCTTTCCTTCTTTTTCCTTCCTTGCTCTCTTCTCTTTCCTTCTTTTTCTTTCTCTTTCCTGTGCCTTCTTGGATGGTCAAATGCAAAATGGGAAATATTCCTCGCCTTGTGATCAAATGCCACTTTTGCTAGTAGTTTGTGGCCACTTATAAGACAAACCAGGCTCAGTTTATCTCATGCTTGCATTTAGTGGGGGCGTCTGCAAACTACAGTACAGCAAAACTGTCAAAATGATGGCTCTGATAGTTGATCAGAGCTCCTCTGTTTTTTATGTGCAACAGCTTTAGCATTTAAGAACAGAGGTACCATATATACTCGAGTATAAGCCGAGTTTTTCAGCACATTTTTAATGCTGAAAAAAGCCCCCCTTGGCTTATAATCGAGTGAGGGGAAAAATGCCTTTTGTCCTGCAACCGTTTTGGCTCCCAGGGGTTGCAGGGAGGCTTGCTAAAGGCAAAATGGGGCGTGGGGGGTGCGGTGCCCTTCCCCCGTGCCCCTTTTTGGCTCCCAGGGGCTGCAGGGAGGCTTGCTAGGGGCATGAGTGGGGTGCCTAGCAAGACTCCCTGCAGCCCCTTAGAAGCAAAAATGGGCTGCCGGGGGGGGGGGCCTTCAAGGGAGAAAGAAACAAAGAAATCCTCACGTTTAGGGAGATCCCATGTGCACTGAGCTTGAGTTGAGAGCTTATTGTAATTGAGAGCTTATTGTAATTGGCTGCTAGCTATCCTTGCTCAGGCTAAGCCAGGAGTGGGTAAATGTGGCCCTTTTACAACCTGTGGACTTCAACTCCCAGAATTCTCCCAGCTTGGCTGTCTCAGGAATTCTGGGAGTTGAAGTCCACAGGTTGTAAAAGGGCCACATTTGCCCACCCCTGGGCTAAGCTAATCAATAATGGAGCTCTAAAAATGCCAGATGAGAAGGAGAAAGGGATGGAGAAAGAAAGAGAGAGAGAAGAAAGAAAGAGACAAAGAAAGAAAAAGAAAAAGGAAGGGTGAGAGAGAGAGAATGCAGGTATCTCTTAACAGAGGCTTGAACTTGCCTGAAATTAGATCAAGCCAGTGACTGGGTGGGCGTGGCTAGCTGGTCATGTGATATATGTGTATAGGGACTACTTAGAGGGCTGAAAAAAGTCATTTCTGACAGGTCCTCGCACTTTTGACCGGTCCTCACACTTATGACCATCCTCACATTTATGCCCGTGCAGCATTCTTAACAACCATGTCACTCATTTCACAACTGCTTCTCTTCACCATGGTGATAAGATAGGGCAAAAAACATAAAATGTGAGGACAGTCGTAAATACCCTCTGAGTAGTCCATATGCACAAAAGGACTACCCAGAGGGCTGAAAAAAAGTGATTTCTGACAGGTCCTCGTGCTTTTGACCGGTCTTCGCACTTATGACTGGTCATCATTTATGCCCATTGTAGTATTCTTAACAACCGTGTCACTCATTTCACAACTGCTTCTCTTCACCATGGTGACAAGATTTTTGTTTTTGTTGATCCTCTTTTCCACTTACAGAGCTAGTTTACTGTTTTTCTTTGAAAAATATATTCAAAAACATTTAACCTACTGATGCCTCAATTAATGTAATTTTATTGGTATCTATTTTTATTTTGAAATTTACCAGTAGCCGCTGTATTTCCCACCCTAGGCTTATACTTGAGTCAATAACTTTTCCCAGTTTTTTGGTGGTAAAATTGGGTGCCTCAGCTTATATTCGGGTCGGCTTATACTCGAGTATATAGGTAAGTTAGTTGCTTTTCTATTAATACATAATCCTTAAAAGGGCTCTCCTGTAGGGGACCCTGCCATGGTTTAATTCAGACTGGAAATATAGCAAGGAAAAATATTTTTCCCCACTTGCTTTGTCTTGCTTTCCTCACTGGAAATAGCTGTTTGCAACACACAGGGAGGGGATACTTTCCTAAGAGCTCACAATTCAAGAATACCAATGTGCACATGAGGTATCTCAGGGTGGGGAAGGCCATGGGGGGCCTAGTGATAGAACAGGTCCTCAAGGCCTCCCGACCCACTAAGATACCTCATGCTTCTCCCTCCCTTCCTGCCACAAAGACTCACCTTGCAAACATCTGTCTCCTCTCTTTGTTTCTGTTTCTTTGCCTCGGAGGAAGGGAGATGAGATTTGGCTTGTAAATGCTTTTCGTGCTGAGAATGGACGATCCTGGTATAATATCGTGCAGATTCAGGTACCCATCCTCTTTTGCAGAGTGTCAGGGACCCAGAAACTTTCATTCTTGGCACGAAAAGTGTTTGCCGGTCTCCTGCTCCTCCCCTCCCAAACTACTTTCCACTTAACTACTTAATGAGACCTTGTTGTCCCACTGAGCATGCTTGCATGCAAATGGGGTGAGACAGAGAGCACGAGAGAATGAGCGAGAGCAATGCAATGCAACCTCTGTTTGTGTGTGTATGGGAGAGAGAGCAATCTTCAGCCAGGGCACCCAATCTCCTGGCAGCGGTACGGGCGGCAACAGCCACCTGAGCAGCGAGGTGGTGGGAGGTGGAGTACGAAACAAGGCGGGGTGTGTGTGCGGAGCTGCTCCCCCACGCCCTGCATTGGCTTATCTGAGCGCTCCACCATCCAGGCACTGAAGCGCCGCAACTGCCGCTGCAGTGAGAGAGAGAGGAGGGGGGCTTTCCAAACTCTGTGTGTGTGTGTGTGTGTATGAGAGAGAGAGAGAGAGAGTGATCCCTGCTTCAGTTGGGGTGCTCAAGCTATTGGCAGTGGTGGGGGGGGCAAGAGCCACCTGAGCAGCCATTTTTCTCCTCGTCCTCCCCACTCAAGCAGTGGCGGGCTCTGCCCCAGCGTGGCGAACTCCAGCTTCAGTCGAGGCATTCAAGCTGCTGGCGGTGGCAGACACATAAGCAGCCATGATTGCTCCCTCCCCAACCAGCCAGCCAGCCAACACCGCCTGACCTCCTCCTTGCCTGGCCAGCCGGCGCAAAGCCTCGCCGTTCTTCTCATCGTCATCATCCTCCCCGCCCAAGCGACAGTGGGCTCTGCGGGACAGGGTCTCATTCCTGCCCCGGCGCAACGAACTCCAGTGGGCTGGACGCTGGTGTGAAGGGCCTGGCCCCACAGTGCTTCCTAGCTCATTTGAAGGCTTTGTTCAGCCTTCAAACAGTAAGGCCGGCCGTGGAATCGGAATCGGACGGGTGCAGGAACCAACACCATCTGTGGCCCTGATCTGCTGCTCGCTTATGTGGGCCAGCCTTACTGTTTGACCCTGCCCAGCAGAGCCCGCTGTCGCTTGGGGGGGGGG
>WNWU01008498.1:0-26373 GCA_012654045.1 Ptyas mucosa | reverse complement strand
ATAGATAGATAGATAGATAGATAGATAGATAGATAGATAGATAGATAATGTCCTATGAAGCACTATGAAAACAGAAGTCTGCGAGTTCTAATCCTGTCTTAGGACTTTGGGACAGTCATTGTATCTTCTTAGCCCTTGGAAGGAGGCAATGACAAATCACTTCTGAAAATCTTGCCAAGAAAAGTTTAGGCACTTGTTCAGACAGTCATCAGGAATTAAGACTGACTTAAAGACACCAACCCACTTCCCAAAAAAACCCCACCACAACTAGAACCTACTGAATATTTAAAGAAACACCTCCAAAAGATATTTTATATACATTTCTGGTGGTTTCAGCAGCTATTTTGTATATGATCTTACCAAAAAATTTAGGCTATGAAAATTGAATCTACCGGTACTTATTTGAGTCTTCTTATTATGGGGTTTCTCTAAAAAAAAATGATTTCCTGGGAGCCATTTTTTTAACAACAATGTTCCTGTTTTTAAAACCGTTGTCAAGATAGTTAGATGTTAATTTTGGAAAGCATATATGTTGAATAATGGGCCACTGGGTATGTTCATTTTTTCTATTGTTCCTGTGAAGCACCATTTCTTTTTCTTAAGTTTCCTATGGCTTAAAAATGTGTGCCATATTTTCTCCAAATAACTAAATTGCCTTCCCATAAATTTTAGCTTTACCATACTGAAAAGGTGGGTAGTAGACTAATAGATCGTGACTTAACCCAGGTTAAGAAGTGAGCTGGCTCAGTGGGAATTCAATTTCATGTCTCCTTGACCTTTGCAAACCACTCAGTCCACTTCACATGTTCTTATGAACTTGGAAGCTAAAAATATCACTTCTAGGGCAGCAACATCAAGGGCATAAAATGAACTAGAATCTTACTATATTGCAGAATTTCCAAAGCCATTTGTTTTGTAACCTTCCAAAGTTAAAATGAAATATGATTACATACAGTACAGTGAGATCCTGAGCGGTATAGAGGTTAAGATGCTGGAGTAAGAGTGCGGAGACTTAGGTTCTAGTCCTCCCTTAAGCATGAATGATCTTAGATCAGTGGTGAAATCCAATTCTTTTTACTACCGGTTCTGTGGGTGTGGCTTGGTGGGCGTGGTGTGGCTTGGTGGGCATAGCTTGGTAGCGTGGCAGGGGAAGGATACTGGAAAATCTCCATTTCCGCCCCACTCCAGGGGAAGGATATTGCAAAATCTCCATTCCCACCCCGCTCTGGGGCCAGTTCTCCATTTGCCGGTTCTCCGAACTATTCAAAATTTCCGCTACCGGTTCTCCAGAACCTGTCGGAACCTGCTGGATTTCACCCCTGTCTTAGATCACTTTCTCTTAACACAAGTCAACATTAGACTCTATAACAAGCCAGCTTTTTAAAATGCACACGCACCCCTTATCACATCATGCATCAATAAGCTTTGATGTAAGAACTAGCACTGTGAAAGCAAGTGCACACTGGACCCCATGTGGGATAATCACTTTTTTAAAAAACTCAGCAACTATATACACACTACAGATGGAAATATAATATCATATTGCTGACAGAGACATAGTACAGAAAAAATGGGCCCGTGTGTATTTTTGCTTTCAGGAGCTGATACCCACAATGAAAAATTTAGTCATAGCAAGAGTGGGGACTATGGGACAAAGGAGGAGACCATAGGATGTAGGAAGCAATTATACTAATCTAATTGTACTAATTGTACTAATTGTTGGGTTTACATGAAATAGCATTGAAGGAAGCCTCAGATCTCTAGGGTACTGTTGAACATGCAAGTAGGAGTGAGTCTTACATCAGCCTTCACTCATTGGGAGGGGTGTTGAACATGCAAGTAGGAGTAAGTCTTACATCAGCCTTCACTCATTGGTTCATTTTCCCCGGCGGGAAAATGAACAAGCGTCAGTGGCTGACAAACTGGACAGCTCCCTGTAAAAGGAGCTGCAGCCGCTGGCAGCCCTTAGTTCATAGTTATTTTTGTTGTTGTTCCTGTTACCTGAAATAAACAGTTGTTTTACTTCACTACGATCGTCCTGCCTCTCTTTCGTGTCCGGACTTAACATGTATTATGTTCACACACAATCTATTCCATGGTGGAATCTATTCCTTTATGCAATGTTACACAAAGTACAGAAAAGGAATAAGAAATATTCCTAATAAGAAATACTAAGACAAGAAATTAAGGGGTGAGGAAAGGAAATATAAGTAAATCTAGTATATGTAAACCATCTTTCTATTTTGATCAATCATCCTTTCTTGTATCACATTTGTACATGTCTTCGTGCCATCTCTTTCGTCCTTTAAGCTTCTCATTTTTCAAAAATCCCATCAACTCCATTTAACTACAACTTTCTTGAAGTTCTCATTCCTCATAATCTAGTCACTCTTCTTTCATTTGTTCTCCCATTTAATAATCGCTCACTCTCTTTATATGATTTCAGTAGACTTCTTTTATTGTGTTTACTCACTTTTGCATTAGACTTACATTCTTTTAGTAGCATTCATTCTTGACCCTATCTATTTTTGTGTATAGTCCAAGATTCTTAAATGCCCATTTTCCACTGCCTTCAATTTATGTTTCTGTTTCTCTAACCTGCTCAGTGATCACATAACAAAGTGGGAACAAGCACAGTTTCATACAGAGCCAATTTAATGTCTTTAAAAATATTCATTACAGGCAACAGACTACCCTCTATAACATCCACTATCCTTTTATCAGTATTTGCACATTTTAATTGTTTTTCCATCCATTTTTCCACATTTTGTAAATAGTAATTTAGTAAATTATATCAAAATACATAAATCCATCCATCCAAATTCATACAAAACATTTGATCTAGTTTTCACTATTTATGTTTAACATACATTCATAAATTCCTTTTCCCTAGCAAATGAAACGGATATTTTATTGTTTCTCTTCCACTTTGGCCTTTGATACATTAAATTTCACATCCATCTTTGTATTGCATCACACAATCTAAGTAATATTTGCTGAAAATCACTTGAGTTTTACAAAATGTCATATTCATGTCCCCAACCAATACACCTTTAATGTCAATACAAGAATTGCTTGGAGATGAAAATGAAGGGTAATATTGGAAAAAATTGATGAAAATAAATATTATGGGGCAAAAAAGGAGATATAGAAATTGTAATTTTAGTCGAAAGGACTAAAAACTGTTTAAATTTGTTAACCGGCCAAATACTCTGTTCAGCAAAAATACATTGTATGTTTGTGTGTGTGTTTGTGTATAAAATAAAAAAAAAACTTTTTATAAATAAATAATAAAAAAAATTGCTTAAATATTTATTGCTTAAATAGATTATATAATCAAGAGGACATCACACATGTTTGCATTACTCACTGGTCAGTATTGAACCCCTCCTTAAACTTTCCACTTATTCTTTGTATTTGTCATATACAACCAAGCTTCAGTTCCACATTTGTGCAACATATTTGTCATTCAAGTCTAATCACTTTATCATCGCTGTAATTTTATTCCGTTACTATCAACAGTGAGCTTCAACAGGTGGGAGAAGATGAGTTTTGCCCTTCTTTTTCAGAAGCCAGGTTGAAATAGTATTTTATTTAATAGTTCTTCAGTGTGACCTTTGAAATAGTTGAACTAATGGTTATGCCTTACAGCATGTCTTTTCACAGTTTTTGTCTCATTTAATTAGCTGTAGAATCATCAAAGTCTTGACCTATTAATGACTGAATAAGTGATTAAGCCATACATTTTCTTTATTGATTTGAATAACATCATTCTAAAAGCAGTTCTATGTATCTGGGATCCCATCTCCAAGGCAATGGCGACATCAGTGGCGAGGTGTGAGCAAGGGTGAATGCAGCCTGGATGCATTGGCAAGACTCACAGGTGAATTATGTGACAGACGAATGCCAACTCGTCTTAAATCTAAGATTTACAAGACAACCATCTGCCCTGTTGAACTGTATGGCACTGAATGCTGGGCAGCAACAACAGGGACCAAAAGCTATCTCCATGCCACGGAAATGCAAATGCTCCATTGAATATTGGGCATCTCCCTTCTTAACCATATTTACAAATGAAACCATTCAACAACATTTTGGTGTGGCACCAATTATAGAGAAGATGAGAGAAGACCGGCTCTGCTGGTACGGACATGTCCTGAGAGCAGCACCTTCCACTGTTGCCAAGACTGCCTACCAACTAGAAGTCAATGGCTGGTGAACTTGCAGGCACCCAACACAGAGATGGCAAGACACCATCAACAAAGATATGCAAGCTGTAGGCCTGCACCATGGAGACACAGCTGACCATGCAAAGTGGTGTTCAATGATACGAAAAGTGGACCCTGCACTTGTGGGATTACACTAGGAAGAAGACGATTCTAAAAGCGGTTCTATGGATTCCAAAGAAGGTCCCATTTTTTAAAAACTCATGCACTGTGGCTGTTTGGAACAGTGTTTTTTCCAACTCGGCAACTTTAAAAGAGACTAGAGAATTCTGGAATTTGAAGTTCACACGTCTTAAAATTGCCAGCTTAAGAAATACTGTTTTAGAATGTCTTTGAGCTGCATTCTGAGCTTGCCCTATTATTTTAAGTTGATAATGCATACCCTTCTTCGTTTTATTACATTTCTTTCCATTCCTCAACAGTTGTCTGCTTGCCTTATCTTCAAGAATGGAAAAGTCCCATGAAGAGTCTTCTTATATTTAATGTAGACTGCTGTTTCAGAGCATTTTTTAAAAAAATTTGATTTATATGCCGCCCTTCTCCGGAGACTCAGGGTGGCTTACAATGCGTTAAGCAATAGCCTTCATACTTTTGTATATTTATACAAAGTCAGCTTATTGCCCCCACAAACTGGGTCCTCGTTTAACCTACCTTAGAAAGAATGGAAGGCTGAGTCAACCTTGAGCCTGGTGAGATTCGAACTTACAGTAATTGCAGCCAGCTGGTCTTAATCACTATGCTTTTAGTCTGCTTTTAGTCTGCTGAGCTAAACCAGGCTCACACTGCATATCGGACATTAATACAATTGAGAGTTTCCAGAAATATTTCACAAGAAGAGTCCTCCACTCCTCTACTCGCAACAAAATACCTTATGTCATCAGACTTGAAATTCTGGGCTTACAAAACTTAGAACTATGCCACCTTTGGTATGACCTAAGCGTAGCTCATAAAATTATCTGCTACAATGTCCTACCTGTCAATGACTACTTCAGCTTCAACCACAACAATACACAAGCACACAATAGATACAAACTTAAAGTGGACCGCTCCAAACTCGATTGCCAAAAGTACGACTTTAGCAACAGAGTGGTCAATGCCTGGAATGCACTACCTGACTGTGGTTTCATCCCAAAACCCCTAAAATTTTAACCTAAGACTGTCTGTTGTCGACTTCACCCCATTCCTAAGAGGTCTGTAAGGGGCGTGCATAAGAATACCAGCATGCCTACCATCCCTGTCCTAATGTTCCCTTTATTTATATTCATCTCATGTGTTCAAATTATGTTTATACTTATATATATTATCTAATATATGCTTGACAAAATAAAATTATTATTATTATTATTATTATTATTATTATTATTATTATTATTAACAACAACAATGCTACTCAGCTGGAATCATCAACTGGACTTTGGCTAAACTGGAAAACTTGGACCGGAAAATGCGCAAACTTTTGAATATGCACCACATTTTACATCCATGAAGTGACATCGACAGGTTGTATCTGCCAAGAAAAATAGGGGGCAGAGGACTATTGCAAATCCATCAAACTGTAGAAAAAAAAAAATGAAGTTTGAATGATTATGTGAACCAAAGTACAGAAAAATTGCTGCAGGCTGTGAAAACAGAGAACATTATAAAAACAACAGAAACAAAGTCAGAATATAAGGAAAAACAACTGGATGACAGATTAAATAGATGAAAAACCAAAGCTTTGCATGGACAGCACTTGAAAAACATTGAAGGAAAATATGATGACAAGTTTACATGATCATGGCTTAAGATGGGAACCATCAAGAAAGAAACAGAAGGTTTAATACTCGCTGCTCAAAAACAAGCACTACAAACTAATGCCATGAAAGCAAAGATACAAAAATCCACCGACAATCCAAACTGCCGACTTTGCAACAACAAAGTTGAAACTGTTTCACATTTAATATGTGAATGCAGCAAGATCGCACACACTGATTACAAAGCTAGACACGACCAAGTTGCTAAATTAGTCCACTGCTCATTATGTAAAAAATACAACTTTCCTGTATCCAAAAAGTCATGGAAACATAAAGTGAAAAAAGTTATAGAAAATGAGAAGGTGAAGATCTTGTGGGACTTTCGAATACAGACAGATCATCACTTGGAACACAACACCCCACATATCACAGTTGTCAAAAACTGAAACGTACAACTTATTGATATCGTGGTACCAGGAGTTGCCAGAGTCAAAGAAAAAAACCTGGAAAAAATCATGAAATATCGTGACCTGGCCATCGAAACTACATGGCTATGGATGAAACATGTAACAGTGATACCCATTGTCATCAGGGCACTTGGTACCATGTCCAAGAATTTTATAAGATACATCAGCAAATTGTAGCTTCCTGCAATAACACCAGTGGAACTGCAAAAAAAAATGCACTACTTGGAACATCGTACATCTTAAGAAGGTACTTGGTTGATACTTTGGGTGCTGGCAGCAACCTGTATCAACCATTAGCACCAGTCAATGGTATTTGTGATGCATTTTTGATGCATTGTTCAGTTGACTGAGTTTCATATTTAATGAATAAAGATTATTATTATTATTATTATTATTATTATTATTATTATTATTATTATTATTATTATTTGAGAAGTTGGGAACTCAAAGAAACATCTTGGCCACTGGAATAAATGTAAAAGAACTCACCCATGAAAATGTTTCCAAATGTCCTGTTTGGAAAAATAACAAGCAAAAGCAACATTTCTCTGCAAAATTGAAGAAGAATGATGGGTATAAAAATGAAGAATACAGTTCTGATATGATTTTAGTGTTTAATATTAAGACAGTTCTCTAAACTGTTCTTCAGAGCTATTAAAGGAATTGGAGATACCCTAATAGTTTCTCAGCCTCCACTGTTAATATTTGGACTGAAGTATCTCCAGAATTTATGAACTAGGTCTCCCACATTTCCCTGAAATTAACTTTGCTATCTGAGAATTGAAGAATATCTAGAGATTAGAACTAGTTTCCTACTACACAACGCTCACTGGAATAAACATTAAGTTTCTCACCTTCCACTTATAGTCACCAATAATTTGGAACCAGAGGAAGAAATCTGATAATATGATGTTTATCTTCACAGACAGCAGAAAAAAATAACTCCCTACAGAACATAGGTCAAAAATCCCAACATATCCAAGTTAGAAGCACCTCATCAATAATATTTTTACTGCTTCACATTGAATGTCTTCATTCATCAGAAATAATTTTTTCTCTTTTATTGAATGTATATATCTCCTGTTTCATAAATGATCATTTTTCTTCTTGGCTGGAATATTAATATTATTAGTTTAGTTTGATCGTATTAAAGGCAGAAAATAACAAGGCAACAAAACTGACACTTGGTGAGACAAAAGTGATTTGAAATGAGAATTATGAACTTAGTCAACTGAAGATTTATTACCCCAGTCTATGATGTCCCATGGTCATTGCCCTAATAAGTTATCAGAGCTACTGAAATATCAATTTGGCACATGGATTCACATGGTTGCTTGCATTTCTTTCCCAAACTTATTACTTAACTCTTCTGTCATTAGGAAATTAAATCAATGATTCTTACAGAAACGAGAAAGTTAGGAGCCTAGGAGTATTTAAACTGCCTCATTCATTATTACCCAAGAAAAGTATTTTAAAGCATGTGAGTCTTTTTTAAACAGACTATTTGTTTGAACATTTCTTTCCCATCCTTTCTCCACTCCTAACTCTTGCCAACATAGGGGGAAAAATATGTTGCTGAACAGCTTTTCATAGGGCATGAGAATTGATTTTCTTGAGAAAAAGTACACTTGTTGATGCTTAATTAACTGTAAAGAACAACCTATAGATTTTTCTTATTTCCAACATGGATGGCAGAGACCCTACAGTGCTTCATTTCTATCTTGGTAAATACTTATGACCTGTGGACACTTATTTTCAGTGCCATTAAATATGAAAGCATGTTTCTATTGTTGCCTAATGAGCATATCTGTGAGGCAATAACCCAAATAAATAAATAAATAAACAAACAAACCTAGGAGGCATTCTTGAAAGGCTCCTTCCAAAACAGTAAATTTGAACTAACTTATATTCCCTTTTCTCTTTTTCTCAAGCACGCACATAGATGCAAACATACACATATGCACGCACACAAACATGTGCGTGCGCACACGCACACACACATACACACAGAGTGCTGACATAACACTAAGAAAATAGTATTTTTTTTTATGTTTTCTAAAAAACTTGCTGCAAAAGAAAGAACATTTTAGAAAATCTACAGTCGAGACAGAACCTTGGAGAAATGCCTGTCAAGCTTTTACATTTCTTCTCTGTTATGATACTCCTTTCAATTAACTAACTAACTAACTGACTGATTAACTAACTAGTATGTATGTATGTACTGTATGTATGTATGTATGTATGGGGTCTCCTCAGTGGTGGGATTCAAATAATTTAACGACCGGTTGTCTGCCCTAAGGAATGGCTGGGTGGGCCTGGTCATGGTGAACGTAGCCAGGGGGTGTGACAGGCAGCACTCGGCCTCCTGCAACCTCCTGGGAGCAAAAATGGGCCATGCGCCCCATTTTGGGGCTGGTAGGCCTCCTTGAAGTCTGGGAGCAAAAATGGCCACGGGGGACGCCGCACTCCCACGTGCCCTGTTTTGGGCCTAGGAAGCCTCCCTGCAGCCACCTGGGAGAAAAAATAGACTGCCCCCCCCACCACCCCATTTTGGGCCTAGGAGGCCTCCCTGAAGCCTCATGGGAGTGAAAACAGTCACGGAGGGGCGCCACACTCCCACACGCCCCATTTTGGCCCTAGTAGGCCTCCCTGCACTTACCTGGGAGTCAAAATGGGGCAAATGGGGACTCCTGGAAGGGGCAGGGCAAGGCCAGACAGCAATTTAATTACCGGTTCGCCCGAATTGGCCCAAACCAGCTGAATCCCACCATTGGGTTTCTTGCTTGAGCAGTGGGTTGGCCTAGAAGATATCCAAGGTCCCTTGCAACTCTATTCTTTTCTAAACCCATTAACTAATTAACTAATGAATAATACCACTAACTCAGGGATATTTGTAACAGTTATACTGGCTTTGCTGCTAACACCAAACCCTTTCCTGATTTGGAAATTTTTCAGTTTTTCTCTTTAATTTCTTTGTATATGTCTGAGATAATGTTATTTGTTAGAACAAAAAATACTACTGATAATAAATAATAAGAGATATATTGACACAGTTACCTTGTTAATATTTAAGAGCAGAACTGGATTATTTTTATTATATATATTAAAATATGTTGTACATTAGCTTCATTATATGTATAGGCTGTCAAGCCTTCCTCAGTATCAAATCTGTATTCACAAACTTGGCACTCAGACACATGGAGGTTTTCCCTGATCTAGGCCTCTACATTTCTCCCCAATCTTGTGCTTACACTTCTCAAATCTCTCTCCTCAATCTCTCTACCTTCCAGAATATAAACTGGGAGAAGATGACTTGCATTACCATGCTTTGATTGACAGTTCCATTATTCAATCATCTCACAAGTAAAAAAATCAGATGAGTGACATTTTTGGACACTAGCAAGTGAATGGGTAACAATAATTATAAGTGTCATGATGTTTAAGAGAAACAAAAGCAATATTCTTTACTTTGTGCATCTTCAATTCAGCCTGGACTTGTGTATACCATTTCTGTTAAGAAAGAGAAACTAACTCAAAGTCACCCAGCTGGTTTTGTATCTAAGAACCCACAGTTCCTGGTTTCTAGCCTGGTGCATTTACACCGAATTGATTGTATTATTTCACTTAGAAAACAAAGAAATAAAAATAATTTTTAGATAGGGAACGGGTGATACCTGGTTTACTGAAATTTTGCAAGAAAGGCAAATACAATTTTAGGCTTAAGGTTTATAATGTGCAAATCATGAGTAATAATAGCATCATGGTATTCTGCATTGTTACAATTCCATCTCAAAGACTAGGTCCAGTTCTGACACTACACTTTTCCATAGAGAATGGAACAGCTTCAGAGAACAACAATTATAGCAATAGCACTTAGACTTATATACCGCTTCACAGTGTATTACAGCCCTCTCTAAGTGATTTACAAAGTCAGCATATTGCCCCCAACTATCTGGGTCCTCCTTTTACCAACCTTGGAAGGACAGAAGGCTTTGTCAATATTTCTACATATTGCAGCATTTTTTAAATACGTAAAAAGAAAATGACTAATGAGTTGAAGAAAATCTAAATGGTTAATAATGAATAGTAGAGAAAGAATAATGCCTGTTCTCTCTCACTACGAAGTAAAATCACAAAATAATAGATTAAATTACAGGAAGGCAAAGTCTGATCAAATATTGGGGGGGGGAGTATTAGTAGTAAGAGCAATTTGACAGTATAATTAATTACCAGAAGGATGGTGGGCTGTCCAACTCTTGAAGCTGACAACTATCCATCTAAGATGCTTTAATATGTAAGTGTCTATATAATAGTAACATTGATAGAAGTTTTTAAAAGCCTCTGATCTTCCCCCTCCCCCTCCTTTTAAACAGCCTTCTGATCTAGAATCAGAAAAACCCTGTCTCCATTCATACAATACCATGTTTCCTTAAAGACAAAAGAATGCTGGCAGGCAGGAATCTAAGCATAAGAATCAACCTACCTTTGAAAGAGATCAGGGGCTACCACAAAGAAGAAGGAGTCAAGCTGCTCTCCAAAACACCTGAGGGTAGGACAAGAAGCAATGGGTGGAAACTAATCAAGGAGAGAAACAACTTAGAACTAAGGAGAAATTTCCTGACAGTTAGAACAATTAATTAGTGGAACAACTTGCCTCCAGAAGTTGTGAATGCTCCAACACTAGAAGTTTTTAAAAAGAGGTTGGATAACCATTTGTCTAAAATGGTGTAGGGTTTCCTGCCTAGGCATGGATTAGACTAGAAGACCTCCAAGGTCCCTTCCAACTCTGTTATTCTATTCTGTTCTGTTCTGTTCTGTTCTGTTCTGTTCTGTTCTGTTCTGTTCTGTTCTGTTCTGTTCTATTCTATTCTATTCTGAAGGAAATTTTGCATCTAGGTCTATGTTTTTCTTGAGCCATGGGGTTCAATCAGGAAGAGCCATGTGCCTGGAATTATTTTTTTTCTGATAAAGGAGATAACTAGAATAATATTTCCTCTAACCCCAAAAAGCCACATGTTTCCTATTTTTTCTTTCTCTGGCCTTAAAAACATATATTACATCCATACCTCCTGTTCCCAGTTATAAAATCATACATCAAGCTCGCACTTCCTTCACAAAGGGTTCAGAAATCCTATAAAAATCTTACTGATGGGTCAGTCTCTAGCCAGCTGCCCCCAAAGCAAACCTTGCATTGTTTTGGACCAAATAAAGAAACCTCCTTTCCAACAACTCACTTCCACATCTTGATTGCTTCTCAGTTCAGAAGAAAGAAACCCAGGGAAATTCTCACAACAATCTAACATACTATACTTAATAAACTTTTTTTTAAAAAGATATGATAGAGAGAAAAAGTAAGAATTGCAAGGAAAAAAGTGGGGAAAGAAAATGAAAAATATATTAAAAAGGAAGAGAAAAGGAATATATAAATATGTGACTTCTAACCTGCACCACAAGTATAAACAAATTTGGTTACTCGTCACCCCCAGTAAGGTTACAAACATTTATCTCTTCACTCTAAATCCCATCTTTTATCTATAAACAAATCCACGAAGCATATTTTCAGTCCTGACGTCAGCAGAAAGCTGATAAAACCAGAAGTAACAATGTACCATATCTTTTACATTGTTTTAACCTTGATCAAATAAACAAACATTATATTTTTTTCATTTCATTTCTAGTGGTTTTAATTTTTAGTCCATTCAAATGTTGTTCTAAGATTGGATTCGCTTCATTTCTTCTTTGTCCCATTGAATAGAATTCATCAAGGCTTTAACAAGCCACATTCATAAATCCAGTAGAAAAATAATTATCTGACTCAATCTCTTGGGTTCTCATTTGTATTTCCTTGATAAGTTTAAAAAACTCACCCAAATTCTTTTCTAGATCCAGTGAAGCAACATTTTCTAAATAATTTTCTTGGCCTGCCAGTTGTAAATTCACTTTCATTACCATCTCTATCTTGTCGATTGAAATTTGATCTCCATATAACATTTCTTCAAGCTTTAATTTGGATTTTTGCACTGAGCAGAGGATTGGACTCAGTGACCCAGATTGCTCCTTCCAATTGAAGGATTCTGTGACCATAATTACTGATTTTTAAATCATACATTATTATTATATTATTCAGTAGGGTTGTGTTAATGGTCAGTTTAAATATGAATTGAGATGTATTCCCAGAAGCTTGGAGGAAGGAGTCCAATGATTAAAAAAAAAAAAACAGTTTGGGACTAAATTTCTTCTCCATTGCCAGAGAAGAAAACTCATGGATGAGCAATAGAAAAAACAAATACAAATACAAATTGAAGAAAGAAAAAGAGAGAAGGACAATATATCAATTACAGGACGACACAGGAGAGATATATTATAGGAACAAAGATAAAAAGAACATAGCTAAAACATTTTTCCAAAAACTATATGAACAGGAAGAGACCTCAGAAGAAGATATCAAACAATATTTAAATGAAGCTGATATCAAAGAACTAGAGGAAACACATAGGGATTTATTGGACAGACCAATTACAATGACAGAACTAATAGAGGCGAAGAAAAAACAAAAAACAAATAAAACTCCGGGACCAGATGGTATACCCGTAGAGTTTTACAAATCTTGCCAACATGTAATAGATGAAATTTTACTTGAAGTCTTGAACGATGCACTTCTAGAAGCTAAAATTCCTAATTCCTGGACAGAGGCCATTATTACGCTGATACCTTCAAAAGGCATTGTTATAATCACTGTAATAATTTAATAGCCATCATTGAGAGCCCATTATTAACTAGCTTGGACAGGCATCTCAAACCTTCTGACAGGCACCTTGAATTTCTGAAAGAGAAAAATACCATCGATAACAAAGGATAGTGAGACAGTCATAAATTAGATAATAAAGAGAATCAGTTCTTCTTTTTCTTAAAATAGTATATTTGCTATTTACACCTATCTTGAGTTCATGAGTCTCTTTATTTCCAGCAGTAACGAGGTTTTCACTACTCACGAGATGAGAGAAGTTCATTGCATTTTTAACTTTCTCACCGGGAGATTTCTTTAGATGACAGGGTAGAAATATCTTAGTTTATGCATTATTTCTTTTGTATTTATGAGTTTATGGGTAATGATAATGCTTGTAACAGCATGAAAGCCAAGCTGAGACTCTGTGTGGATCATTTCAAATCACTTTTTTAAACTTCTTTCTTTCACACCTTTCTGCATGCACAACGTATTCTAAAAAACTGCTTAATATTATACAGAGATTTCCCAATAGATATCCATTAATATTAATCTTGATGATATCATATGGTGCTTGTTCGAACATTGTTAGGCAGATAAAGCACTTTTGGCCTTAAGGACCTCTTAAATGAGAATAATTTATTCTCAGTCATTTTTTGCAAGCAGATTCTTGCTGTTACTAATGTAAAAACCTGCTGCTAAATGTTTAGATTGCAAATATTAGCTGGTTGGTAGCTGAACACTTGCTATTGAGTTGGCATAAATTGAAATCATTAATTTTCAGAAGAGGGGGAAAATGTTTGTTATCTATTGACTGGTGAAACTCTGATTTGTAGACCCTACTAAAGTTTTTTTTAAAAAAAATAATTGCAATTAATGCAATCAAGGCTGATGGATAATAGAAAGGTTTTGTAAGCTTTTGTGCAAGCTGTCGGTAGCTAATGATTATTTCAGCATGTGTTATATTAAAGTTGCCTTCCACAATTGGCACTTCCAGGTATGTTCATACCAATTCTTTGATCTTCTAGTTAGCATTTGCTAGTTGGGAGTTCTTGGAGTTGTTCCTTAATGGAAGCATGCCCAATTTGCAACATAGTGGGTGTTTTATCTGCATGTGATTTTCCTTCCTTTCTCCTTTTTTTTTCAGCAGAAGTTTAAGTATTTCTTGGTGGTGATAAATATACTGAAGTGCATAATGGGAAAGATTAATCATATCTGACAATACTGGGGATCAGAGAGGAACAAATTAGGAAACTGCATGTTCACCCATCCTGCACTGTGTTCTAATGTCTTTTTAGATAGGAAGACAGACAGAGTCAGTTTTTTAATTTGTTTATTGCATTGGAAATATTGATCCTTGATCTCATGGTAGATAAAGGAGAATGAGAGATCCATGTTCCCATAGTATTAGCAGATGTTGAAGGATAGGAAATCATTTTCCAGCACTTAAAGTTTGGAAGTGTTGCCTACTAGCACTTTGAATGGACAGAAATCTGAATTTCCATCAATGTGGAAGGAGGAAAAAGGTATCACATCAAAATAAAATCAGATCAGAAAAAGGACCATGGAAATAGATGCTACTCAAGGAAATACCAGATGAAAGGTGGAGGAGTATGCAGCTGTATAACTGGCAAGGAAGGAATCTTAAAAACAATGTGCATTGACATATCAGGCTGTTATTAAATAGTCTTGTAACTTCCAACCTCTGCTTAAAAGATAAGCAAAAAAGGTGCTTATCAGGAAAATGATCCAACTGATCTTTTGCCTCAAGCCGGTTCATCATGTTGTGGCCCGCCAGCAGCCTGTGCAGCTGGCACTCGAGTCAGACAGTGAGGAGGCTGGAGAAGATGTGGTGCCAGAGAGGGATTCAGCCAGGGCCTTCAGAGCCTCCAGAAGCTCCTTTAAGTGAAGAGGATGAAGAGGAGGAGCCTCTTGTTGATGCACAGGTGTGCAGAGCTGCCAAAGGCAGGAGTGGCTCCTCAGGAGGAGGTTTCCATGAGAGTAAGGCTTGGGGCTAATTGGCCACTCCCTTAGCCTATTTAAGGAGGAACGCCGACTGAAGTAATTTGTAGGGAACAACTTTAGTTCACTCTACTTCGTATCTGGATTCTCTGCAAAATTGCTTCTGGGCTTTCTGCCAACCTTAGTAAGATTGTGATTACTTTATCTTTGGTTTCTTGTAGGTGGTTAAGAAAGTTTTCTTAACAGCCTTTGTTTTGAAAAAGACTGAATTATTTTAGTAAATTAAGTTTTGTACAAACTTTCTGTGTGCTGTGTTCTTTGGGGTCCATAGCTGGGGCAGAACACATCAAGAGCTGGTTGACATCCTGTTCCAGAATGCAGCTTGCTTGGGGATTTGCCCTCATCTTGGAAGCCCTGTTATTGTCTTGTCTTTCAAAGCAGTCTGCCATGATTCCAAATAGATTTCCCCTGCAACTGCCTATCCAACTCCCACCCAGAATAGACTAGACCAGGGGTCAGTAACCTGCAGCTCTGGAGCCGCATGTGGCTCTTCCTCTCCTATGCTGCGGCTCCCTGTCACCCAAAATATGCATCACAACCACCAATGTACTACACCTGCTGGCAAGCGATTTATTGAGCTTTTCAGTCCCCGGTAGACCAACCATGGATAAATCCAAGAAAAGAAAAGTTTCAGAAGAAAACAAAACGTTTAATTCAACTACATAGGCTAGTTTTGTGGCCACTCAGGAAATAGTCAGGCAGGCACAGGAAGTTTTGTGGCTCCCGGTGTTTTCTTTTCTGTGGGAAATGGGTCCAAATGGCTCTTTGAGTGTTTAAGGTTGCCGATCCCTGGACTGGACTGGGCTGGGCTGGGCTGGGCTGGGCTGGGCTGGGCTGGGCTGGGCTGGGCTGGACTGGACAGGACTAGACTAGACTAGAGCAGAGCAGAGCAGAGCAGAGCAGAGCAGAGCAGAGCAGAGCAGAGCAGAGCAGAACAGCAGAGTTGGAGGCCTTTTAGTCCAAATAGGCTGTGAATGTTTGTTCTCTGTCTCAGCCAAAGCTAAAAAAGGCCATGGATAGCAGTGAGAGGTGACCAGATGGAGAGATAGCATTATCACTGCCGATCAACCAAATCATTCCTGAAGCATTTGAGATTGTCCATATGGGAAGCAGCATTTCCAAACTGAGAGAATTAAATATAGTCCTACCCTTCCTTAGCAGTGGACTGGGGATGAGATGGAGGTAACATTATGAAGACTTGTCTCTCAAAAAGGGTTGGTAAGCTTGGTAATCTTCATGCTGTAATAAGTTGGATGTGACTTGCTTTTTGAGGAGTTGGGACAATTGTAAGATTTGTTTTTTGGCCAGTGAAGAATTTTGAAACTGAACATATCTGAGTGTTTTGCAGATAGCAGGGACAAACTCAGAAACCAATACTGTTGGGAACAGTAAGTGACATTTCTTGTTGGTTTTGCAGTATAAAGGATTTGCCCTGGTAGGTTTCAGTACAGCAATTTATTAGAATCTGCTGTTTCAGACTGATGAACTGATAAAGCAAAAGGACCATGAGAGAATCAGAGAAAATGACTAGACGGAAGGCAGCTTTGTTTGGATTGGAAGGAAGCTTTGATGGGATCCATTATCTTCTCAAAAGCTGATTTTTTAAAAACAAAAATGATTTGTTCTCTTTTACCATTTTGCACTGTTAAGAAATGAGTTTTTGTAGATCACTCTTCACTGTTCCATCTGCTACATATAAGTCATTCCTGGTAGAATGTTTCATTAAAGTGGATTTAAAAAAAACCATAATTATTTTAGTAGAATGAAATAGTGGTCAGAAAATACAGCTCACTGTCCTCTAGGATAGTATGTTGTGTGCCTCTGAGAACATACATGCACTGAAGGAAAGAATAAAACATATGTTAGATAAATGCATAAAATAGATAAATAAAATGGAATGAAGCATGGTATGCATTTATTGCATTCATGGTGCACCTTGTATTCTGGCTCCTGTTGCTTATTAAAAAGATTATACAAATTTGTATAAGAAATCTCACAAGGGACAAAATTCACTGTATATTTTTTGATTCATTCTTAAAATCACTTCTCATCTTTATAAACTAGCCTCATTTTATTTGTAATTATTTATTTAAATAGCAAATCAATGTCCATGCCGAAATTTCTCCTTTGGGACTCACCTATATTATTCTCATAGAACCTTGATTTCCTTAAATCAAACAGACAAATTCTGCTACTCTCTAACTAAGTTTTGGAGAGATGGAAAAAAATTGTAGGAAGGTAGTTTGTTGTTCCTCCACAGCAAGTGGGTGTGCCTAACTAACCTTGGCTAATCCTGGAAAATCTAAGTACCGTTGGACCTGATTAGGACAAGGAGGGGAGGCCACTAGTTTTAATACCAGGGCTGGAGGCTGGATTGAGAAATTCATAAAGAAACCTGGAAGAATATAGAAGTGCGGTCCCCAACCTTTCCACCTTGGCAGCCTGGCCTGGCAGTGTGTGTGTGTGTGCATGTGTGAATGGCAGGTGCACACACAACTCCATTGGAGTGAGCAGTGGGTGCATGCACTTTTCACTAGCACTAATGGACTGTTCGTGCGTGAACAGAGGGCAGTCGTGCTCACGTGCGAAGCTCCACTCGTGCAAGTGGAGCTTTATGTGCGAGCACCAATGCCCTCCACTTAAGCACTCTCTGCTTGCACGAGTGGAGCTTTGCGTGGCTCGGTTTCAAACAGGCCATAGCCCAGGGGATTGGGGACCCCTGATATATAATATAGAGGTCATAGAGGCAAACCGTGATGGTGAACCTGACTAGGTGGCTCAGTGGCTAAGACATCGAGCTTGTTGATCAGAAAGGTCAGCAGTTCGGCGGTTTGAATCCCTAGTACAGGTCTCCTGCGTGAGCTAGGAGCTTTGGACTAGATGACCTCCAAGGTCCCTTTCAACTCTGTTGCTGTTAAAACTATGGCAGAGGTGGCACGCAGAGCCCTCTCTGTGGGCACGCGCACTATCGCCAGCTGCTCTTCTGGGTTCCGTCACACGCATGCGCACCGACCAACTGCTATCTTCTGGGTTTTGGTACTCTGGTGCATGAGGTTAACCATCACTGCCCTAGTTAGTCATGTCCAATTAGTAACCAGGTATTGAACTCAGCTCCAAGAATATTCTACTTTAATTTAGTTTTGTATGTGCTATAAGGAGACTCTGTTGCTGCCATACCAGATAACCTTTGTAGCAGTGATGAAATCCATTTTTTTTTATTACCAGTTCTGTGGGCGTGGCTTGGTGGGCGTGGTGTGGCTTGGTGGGTGTGGCTTGGTGGGCATGGTAGGGGAAGGATACTGAAAAATCTCCATTCCCTCCCCACTCCTGGGGGAAGGATATTGCAAAATCTCCATTCCCACCCCACTCTGGGGCCAGCTAGAGGTGGTATTTGCCAGTTCTCCGAACTACTCAAAATTTCTGCTACCGGTTCTCCGAACTGCTCAAAATTTCCACTACCAGTTCTCCAGAATCTGTCAGAACCTGCTGGATTTCACCCCTGCTTTGTAGGAAATGAAACATTTCAGGTACCATAAATCTCTAACTCTTAACAGTATGCTTGAGGTTTAGGCTCAGTTTAGAATGGTATTTGAAGAAACATTCATGCCTACTCTATGCATTTTTGTTATGTTTATGGCTGAAGGGCGGGAGGCGGGGAAGTGTGTAGTAAAATGTCCAAGTTGAATTTGACTTCTTAATGAGTCCCCAAAATTATATAAATTATTTACTGGTACCATTAAATAGTGACTTCATGGGATAACAATGCAGCTATTAATCCTCTAGCGTAAGCTTTGTCATTTGAGCTAGACCCAGAAAAACATAACTCTTTCATTATGAAATCAGTTCCATTTTCAGCAATGAATTATACAAAATAGAACTTGGATGTAATGATATAATGTTTGCTTTAGTTTTGAGAATTAGTGTTAACTATCTGCAAAGGAATTAGAGCCTGTCCTTATGTTACATAAAATGTATGTAAAAATCTGTTTAATAAGAGCTGGTAGAATGCATAACTATTTATTAATATTAGAATGTTAATAAGCACTTTCAGGTTATTAAACTTAATTTTCTCTTGTTTTTTTCTGATTTTGTTATTCTTTCTTGTCTATTAAGACAATAGGACTTACAAATGTGAGATCTAAATCCTTTCAAAGACAGTTGTACTTCAAATAAACTGTGTAGGATCATGGAAGGATTTAATTTAGTCCGACAAGTAATAAAAACAGTAATAGTATATCCCAAGCCATTGATGACTATGAATGCATTTTTCTTCTTTTTTTATTAATTACAGGGTTTAATTTTTTTCCATTTTTTTAAAAAACTCAAGATTTTAATTCTATATATGCTGTTTCAGTTACACTGCCATTAATTTGAAAACTTGAATGTGAGCCGGACTTAACTTTTTCATCAAAACAAGTTACTTATATTAAGATTCTTCAAAAATTATATCCTTAAATAGGCTTGGGTTTTTCAAAACCGGTATGTTTTAAGGAGGGTTGAGTTTTGCTTAAAAAAACAGTATGTTTAAGTAGAGTTGAGTTTTCATGGCCATCCAATCAAGCCTTTTAAATGAATGAATTAATTGGTCTTTTTCATTACTACTGAATGATGCTAATTGATGGTTACATTGCTATAATGTATCCTCCTATTATAATCCGATGATGTCATTGATCGTTCATGTGTCGGATTTACACCCTACCTTTCTATTTAACTGCATGCTGAAGGCAATCAAAACACAAGGGATATTTGTAGGGGTGAAATGCTCCCAGTTCGGACCGGATCGCCCGATCTGGTAGCGATGGCGGCGGGTGGTTAGGAGAACTGGTAGCAAAAATCCCTGCCTCCCCCCCCATGCCCAGCTGAGCCGCACGATCATCAGAGGCAGGTTTTTTTAACTTTTAAAAGCATTTTTTTCTACAACCTCTTCGGCCGAAAAAATGCTTTTAAAAGTTTTTTTTTTTAAAGCCTCTGTTGATCATGCAGCTCAGCTGGTCGGCCGAAGAGGTTGTAGGAAAAAAAATGACTTTAAAAGCCTCTGGCGATCTCAGCTGACTTGCTTGATCGTCAGAGGCATCTAAAAGCATTTTTTTCTGCAACCTCTTAAGGTTGTAGAAAAAATGCTTTTAAAAGTTAAAAAAAAAAAGTTGGCCATGCCTACCCAGTCACATTACCCACCCCCCACCAAGCCACACCCACAGAACCTGTAGTAAATTTTAGATTTCACCCCTGGATATTTGGCTTTGAACCACATACCGTACCACGGACAGTAATTGGAGATATACATAAGTATAGAATTATAATGTAAAACAGGGCTGTACAACACTTCGTTGGAGACCACAAGGGGCTTCAGGGTGTACAGGGAATGAACGCAGCAATTGTCTACAACTCATTAAACTAAAAGGGAAACCATCTTCTCCTGGAATCTGTTGAAAGAAGAGAGCTAATCCATACCAAGACTTTGTTGTTAGATTTCTGTTCATATAAACAATTACAGGAAATCTTCGATTTACAACAGTTCATTTAGTGACTGTTTGAAGTTATAGTGGCACTGAAAAGGTGACTTATGACCATTTTTCACACTTACAACTGTTGCAGCATCTCTATGGTCTCATGATCAAAACTCAGATACTTGGCAACTGGTTCATATTTATAACTGTTGCATTATCCTGGGGTCGTATGATTACATTTTGCAACCTTTGGACAAGTAAAGTCTATCGGGAAGCCAAATTCACTTAACCACCATGTTCCTAGCTTAACAACTGCAGTGATTCACTTAACAACTGTGGCAAGAAAGGTCATAAAATGGGGCAAAATTCACTTGGCAACTGTCTCGGTTAGCAACAAAAATTTTGGACTCAGTTGTGGTCTAAGTAAAGGACTACCTATATTATAATTTAGATTATGCTCTTTGTGGGACCCCAAGAAAAGCAAATTTAGTTAAAAAAATTAGTGTGAATTCCAAATATGGTCCTCCAAGGTATAATTGTGGATTTGAAGTGTTGCACAGATCTAGTATAACAGTCTGCCCCACAAACAACTAACTCAGAGTTTCTCAACCATGACAATTTTAATACCCCTGGACATGCCATCTGGGGCATTCTGAAGTCCAAAATTCATAATATTGTGAAGTAATAGAAACCCTGAATTAAGCTATGGATCTTAGTCTTACTGATGACTATCAAAAAGACACCCATTATTCTGAGATGCATATATTTTTTTAGCCTGCTGAATGTAAGTTTAGATCATCCTGCCTACATGTTTTGCATAATCTGTACCATCTGTCTTTTTAATACAATTCCTTTCTGAAGAAGAATTCTATCAGAAAATGTTTCCCAACTCCTCTGAAATTAAAATGTTTGAAGGGATGTCGAAAATGCAGAAGGTGCTATTAACACTAGGGTGTTTTTTTCTCTCCATACCATGGTCTCATAAAAGACATCTTCTTCAACAACTATTATAGGCTGCACATGTTAAAATATGGAAATGCAAAGTGCATTTATAGAAAGGCCCACAAACTTTCACCTGGCATTCTTTATACATTTCTTCTGTATTGTGCATGAAATTATACAACACTGGGCTTATTTTCACAGCCTTTGTTGACATGTGTGACATTCATATCTCTAATGGCTAATTTGTTAATGCAATATATAAAAATAACTTGTCAATGGAAATGTAGCCTTTGCATTCCATGGCAGAACAGATTGCAATTTAAATGAAATTAAACATTTTGAGCTACATATAAAATAGAATTGAACAATCATCATTGTTTAGAAAACTGCAATTTAAAGATTAATATTGCTGAACATTTGATGCTATCTTTAAATACTGATAGCAAAATTAATAAGCATTCTGTATATTTTTGCTCCATGCTTTTCTTCCATCAAATATCTCTCATATTTGGAGAAAACATTCTACAATTCATGTCTATTTGCTTTATCATATGCTTTCTCTAAATCAAAAAAGTAGAATAAACATTTCTTCTCCAGCTCGTACCTTTTGCAATAACTTTCTGAAGATTAAAAATCAGGTCTGGTAGCCTCTCGGTGTACATAAAACCACATTGTACTTGCCAAATTTTGTTGACTATCATCAGAGTTTCCCAAGGACATTTTATAAATGAATCCCCCTTATAATTTTTGGCTTTGCTATTATTATATTTCCCTTTGCTACCCTTCTTTCACTAATCAGGCATCAGTGCAATTTTCACACCCAAATCAATCCATTGTTGTTATTGTTATTATTATTAAAACTTGTATGGCACGCTAAGCCTAACCTGATTCCCAAGAATTTGCGGTGGCTCACAACAATTAAACCAAGAAATTACAATGGAACTGAAAAATGACAAGAATGACCAACTACATTGTCTAGCCTAGGGTCAAAAGATAATACAATATAATGCAATCCTCATGCTGATGATAATGACTCCCCAGCCAATAAATAACTTCATGTAATAATTGAAAAGGAAGAGAGCAAACTAATTCCATATTTTAACATTTATGCAGTTGCACTTTTAACACATGCATCACTTACCATCTTTAAATATTCTCACTGCATTTATTATTTCTTTTTCACATTTTCTAAAAGAAATGCTGACATTTGTAGCATTTGTTTGAATTTCAGTATATTGCTCTCTTTTCCGTATCAATCCCTAAAGAATTCAGATCAATACTCAGAACAATCATAGTTTAGATCTATATTCATGCTTTTGCCATGTTTATGTATATGAATACACTTATGCTCCAACAGTGCTAGAAATAGCTTTTCCAGGCATTTATCCCAAACAGGCCTAACATAGAACCAACAGCTTCATGAAGCATGATGAACATGTACAAACAGCAGATTCTCCTCAGCTCTTCCTCTCAGGGATATACCTGGTTATTCTAACAACTGCAAGCAGAGCTGGGATGGGGAGGGGATGGACCCAGGTGTTGCCATGCTTGACTTGAGAAGATGATGGCAGTGACACACCACAGGGATCTCCACCAAAGTAGAAGGGAGTCCAGATGATCTAAAAGGATTGTTTTCAAACAATCTAAAAAAAGAGAAAAGGACTAGGGTGACATGAGAGAGGTCTTCCAATACTTGAGGGACTGTCACAGAGAAGAATGGATCGACCTGTTCTCCAAAGCACCTGAAGACAGGACAAGAAGTAATGGATGGAAGCTTATCACAGAGAATTAATGAAAACAATTAATCAATGGAATGGTTCATCTCTAGAAGTTGTGGATGCACCATCACTGGAGAGTTTTAAGAAGAGATTGGACAGCCATTTGTCTACTATGGTACAGTATAGGGCCGTGATGGCGAACCTATGGCACGGGTGCCACAGGTGGCACGCGGAGCCATATCGGTGGGCACGCGAGCTCAGCTCTGGCACACATGCGTACACCAGCCAGCTGATTTTCAGGCCTTCTGAGCCCACCAGAAGTCAGAAAACACACTGTTTCCGGCCTCCGGAGGGCCTCTGGGGGGGTGTGGAAGGCCGTTTTTGCCCTCCCCAGGCTCCCAGAAAGGCTCTGGAGCCTGGGGAAAGGAAAAAACAGGCTCACCGTGCCATCGTGTGCCAAAAGCGGGGGGGGGCAGGGCACATAGAATTATGGATGTGGGCACGCGTGCGTGTGACCCCACCATGTTCCCCCCGCTTTTGGCACGTGATGGCAAAAAGGCTAGCCATCACTGGTATAGGGTCTCCTGCTTGAGCAGGGGGTTGGACTAGAAGTTCTCCAAGATCTCTTCCAACTCTGTTATTCTGTATTCTGTAAAAAAAAAAAAGAAAAGAAAAGAGGGAGGGAAGATATCTCTTTCAGGCCATTGTTAGGTAAGAAGCAAGCAAGGAACTTATTACTAGTTACTTAATTTATTCTTTGCTATGTTAGTTAAATATAATATTATTCTCTGTTCAAGATAATATATTCTTTTTCCCCCCTTTCCCTTATTATATTACCTACATTTCCTATTTTGTTTGGTTTTATTGTACACTGCCCAGAGTCATGTTGGAGTTGGGTAGTGTGTAGATTGAATACATTAAACTAAATTAATTAAATTACATTCTGTGTATTTCCAGGCTTTCTATTTTTTCAGGCTGATTAGGAAGAAATATTGCTTTTGGATTAATTCTTGTGCTTGTAGAATAATTTGAATGTCACTCTCAGTTCAGCACTATCTTTGTGGTCTAAGTGGAGTATTATATTCTATTTTACAACTTACATTTGTAGTTTTAATCAAGTTTCCATTGTTGATTTCCCATGAGAAATGACAGCATGAAGAAGTTATCTCTGGGAACTTTTTTTTTTCTTAAACCAGAACATTTGCATATTTATATATAACATTAAAGAAGACTTTTATGTATTTTTTTTTTAAAAATGGTATTGCTTATATTTTCATGAGATTAGGCTGTTATTCACAGAGGATATAACAGACATGAAATCCCTAGCCCCACACATACAGTACCTATACCACAAAGCCACGTAGGCCGACACTACATGGCCAAAAGTTTCCATTATAGATTTTTTTAAAAATTTTATGTTTACCTTTTAATTGGTAGAAAGACAATAAAGATGGAGAGAATCTTATCTCTCTTGCCCACCAAAGTTGGGGGAAGGATACAGAAATATTGGATTGCTGTTGTTAGACAGATATTCCATTAGTTCCTGTTGTTTATATTTTTTATTTTATATTCATAATTATTGTATTCCATTTTTATTATATTGGTTTTATTGTACACCACCCAAAGATTTGGAGCAAGATTTGGGGTGATGTGGTGCAGGGAGAAAATTTGGAGTTATGTGGTACATGATGAGTACCACATTGAATATACTAGCTGGATACCTGTGCTTCTCTACGAAACTATGTGATGGGACTTGATAAATTGACACTTACAGCTTGACAATTAATGAGTAGTTATGATCAACCTCTCCTCTCCCCTTCTCTCCCTCAGCCTTGCTCCGTAGAACCCTATCCTATCCTATCCCCTTCTCTCCCTCAGCCTTGCCCCACAGAAGCCTCCCCTATCCTATCCCCTGGTTGCTGCTGTAAAAGTAAAACTGAAAGTGAAACTCCTCTTCTCTGCTTGCGTTTTCATTTGGAATAGATTTATTTTCGGGGGGGGGGAGAGTAGAACTCCTTAGCATCAGAGCGTGATAATAATAATATAGGAAATACTAATGCTCTGATGGTCATTTCGAAAAATCCTTTCGTAGTGAGCACCTAGAAGGCAAGAGGAACATAAGTGGCAAATTTCAAGTTTGTAGGTTTTACGGTTCTGGAGATTTTGTGATTATGGTGTGAGTGGTTTTTGCTTTTATATATATAGATTTAAAATTAAATCCATACTTTATGACATACAATTTGATCCTTTCATTCATAATTAAATCCATACTTTTACTTCCCTGTATTCAACAGTTCTACTCCACAATATCAGACTATCTTCATTCAAAGCTATTTCATTCTCCTTTTATCTCTTAATTTCACATATATTCAACATTACCTCCCTCCCTTCCTCCCTTCCTTCCCTCCTTCTCCATAGCTCTCCCTACTATTTGTCACTTATCAAGTTGCAATTTTCCAATATGCCATAGTCATCATTAGATAGGTCTATAAATATTTACATTTGTTGCCCAACATATTGTGCTCAACTGCAGCTTTCACACTTTCACACTTTGTGGTAAAATAAACAAATTACAATTTATTGTAGGTTATGAGCTGTAGTTGCATTAGTACCACATGTAACATTCCCTGAAGTACCCTTCAGTTTGGATACATTTTGACCAGTGTGCCTGAAAAGCAACAAAACCTCTATGCAAACTTGACTCTCAAACTTTCAAGTCAACACACCTTTATTCACAATCACCTAGGACAGGAGTGTCAAACTGATGGCCCGCGGGCTGGATGCGTCACGTGCAGGCAATGCCCACCCCAGCTCTGTGAAGGGGAAAATTGTTATGATATGTCATGTGACGGCAACGTGACACCGTGAGTTTGACACTCATGATCTAGGAATTATATGCTTTGAAATGCCATATACCGTATTTTTCGGAGTGTAAGACGCACCGGAGTATAAGACACACCTTAGTTTTGGGGGAGGAAAAAAAGCTGATTGGTAGGTGGATCGGCCTCCTGGAATACCCCCAATCAGCTGTTCCCAGAGGTGAATTTTAGCAACAGGTTCCTTGGTTGTGAGCTCTGTGCCTTGCTTTTTTTTT
>WNWU01008429.1:0-11184 GCA_012654045.1 Ptyas mucosa | reverse complement strand
TCTGTTTGCCCTTTGGGATGACTCTCAATCTCTTAATTCTATAACACTAGAACTCACAGGCTCCTGGTGATTGGCCCAAAGTCATCCAGCTGGCTTTCATACCTAAAATGAGACTGTAAGGCCTGGCCTCTCCCCCTTATTCAAGAAAGTAAAGACTCTTGAAACTTGGCATTTCAAAAGGAACCTTGTATTGAAAACAGGTGATAGCAGAGCGAAAAGAAAGCAGGCTCTGAGGGGCACTCAGGCCATACAGTTAGAATAAAGGGAACTAGGAACACCTCCCAACAGTCCAGTGTGGATTCAGCCAATCCACAGGTGTGAAGATGTTATTGTATCAGCGCTCTGAGGAAGTGATAAGAGAACTTTCTCAGGGTCATCCTCTGCCAGTTTGCAGGCGATACAATCCACATGGCCCTCCCTCCCCTTACATTCCCCAAAAGGTGAGAAAATCCAGGCTGCTTAGGTGCCAGGCTAGAAGGTATAAATCATTAGATTGCAGGATATAGGATATATCTGGGAGAAAACAATAAAGTATAAATGCAATAATAAATGCAAGGGTCTCCCTCTTCCCCCTTGAGAAATGGCAGATTCACGGATCTGACAGAGACTAGAATACATGGTATACTGGCTTCTAGCCTCCTGCCTTAACCAAACATGCTTTCCCATCAACCACACTACTGTGAGGACAGTCGTAAGTTCGAGGACTGGTCAAAAGTGTGAGGACCAATCAAAAATAACTTTTTCAGCCCTCTGAGTAGTCCATGTGCACAAAAGGACTACCCAGAGGGCTGAAAAAAGTGATTTCTGACAGGTCCTCACACTTTTGACCGGTCTTCGCACTTATGATTGGTCATCATTTATGCCCATTGTAGCATTCTTAACAACCGTGTCATTCATTTCACAACTGCTTCTCTTCACCATGGTGACAAGATAGGGCAAAAACGTAAAATGTGAGGACAGTCGTAAGTTCGAGGACTGGTCAAAAGTGCGAGGACCAGTCAAAAATAACTTTTTCAGCCCTCTGAGTAGTCCATGTGCATAAAAGGATACAGCAATAGAGAGGGATGAAGGAAGGGAAGGGAAATTAGAGTAGGAGTGAGGGTAAGAGAGGGAGGAAGAGAGGAAGAGAAGGAGAAAGGAAGAGAAAGTAGGGAGGAGAAGAGGGGTGGAAGAGAAAGTAAGAAGGAAAGAAAAGAGAGAGGTGGTAGGTTTGAGGAGAAAGATTGCTGTACAATAAAAAAGATGAAAGGGAAGAAAACCAACCCCAAACAAATATAAAGATATTAAGATAAAGAACTTTAAACTTTAAAGAATAAAAGAGAACAAATATGAATAAATAGCAATAATTAGAAACACACATACAAACATACAATATATTTTCTTTGAACAGAGTATTTGGCCGGTTCACAAATTTAAACAGTGTTTAGTCATTTCAATTAAATTTACAATTTCTATTTTCTTTTTTGCCATATTTATTCCTCATCTATTTTTTTAAAAAACCAATATTACCCTTCATCCTCATCTCTAATCTTAATCAAATTCAATTTTTCCCTTCTATTCTATATTATACCCCTTCACATTGTCATCTATTTTTATATCCATCCTCACATTGGTTAATTATGTAATTATGTAATACAGTTGTTTAATCAAATTCAACATTTTAATATAAATCAATTAGTTATATAACTATCTTTTTGTATATTAATCAATATGAACATGAATATTCCAATTATTTCCATGCAATCCAATTTCTTACAAATCAATTAATTATATTTACCAATAATAATAAACCAAATAATTTCCCCTATATATTCCTCCAAACCACAACTTAACCATTTCTGCTTTCAACACAATATACAGTTAATAGTATCTCAATTATTACAATTCCTAGTTAAATAGAGCTTTTTTTCTTTTGTGATTTAAAATCTTGAACCTCCTCTTTTGCCCTAAATTTCCCATTGTTTGCAGTTTTCCACCTACCTTTTTTGGTGAGGAAAAAGAAAAAGAAATCTCTCTCTGCCTCATTTTGTCACGTTGCAGCAAAGACCCTGCTTTACTTTCAGTTTTGGTTTTCAGCATGGCTTGGGGGAAAAAATCTGCACCTCTTTGCAGCTAGCAAAACAGCTGAGAGCAAATCAGCTGAGAGTCGGGAGACCGATCTAATCAACTTATGGTAATTAACCTATGCTGGAACTGAAAGGGGCTGTTTTTTCTATTTTTGCAGGCACGGATCTACTCATTTGTTTTCTCTTAACACTGATCAGTTGTAGGGCGGCCCTTTGAAGCCCCCCCCCCCCCGCAAGAATTTAAACAGTTTTTTTCCCTTTAGCCATCAGCTGGGACTCAGGAGGCAGCAATAGATTGGGAGTGGGCGGGGTAAGCGACCCGTGACTGGCGATCCAACAGAGGCAGAGGGTGAGGGTGAATGAAGGCGTGGGGGGGGGAGAGAGGGCTTTGGCAACCCCTGTGAAATGGCCATTCGATCCCCAAAGGGGTCGCGACCCCCAGGTTGAGAACCGCTGCTCTATCATGTCAGACAAATGGCTCTCCCATCTCTTCTTAAAAACCTCCAGTGATGGAGCACCCACATTTTGTGGAGGTAAACTGTTCTACTGATTAATTGTTCTCACTGTCAGGAAATTTCTCCTTCATTCCAGGTTGCTTCTCTCCATGATTAGTATCCATCCAAAATCTCTTGTCTTGCCTCCTGATGCTTTGGTGAATAGGCTGACTCTCTCTTCTTTGTGGCAGCCCCTTAGATATTGGAACAGTGCTATTATTACACCCTTGTCCAAATGAAATTTTCTTCTGTTTAATTACGCTTGCAATTGCTTCATTATCATTTGCTGATCTGTCACCAGGATGAGAAAAATTGACTAAGAATCATATTTATGATTATGTATGTAGCTGCTTTCTGTTTTCTACATTCTCAATGACTGCACCAGGAAGAGTCAAACTTTGGCTTCCAACGAACAGTGTTATTTGTAGCGTAATGAATTGTTCTTGTCGGTATCTCGTTGTCTCGTCTCCATTCATGCTAATTTTCTTTAAAGGCTGAATTTATCACCAAGTGTGATATGTTTCATTTTAACAAACACAACTCCAAGATTCTCCAACCTATTTTTAAAATGCACAAAATAGCATTTGGACTAATGACTCTATTTTGCATTGGTAATAAATTAAAAGAAAAGCAACTGCACTTATTAAATATTAGAGAAAGGGAGGACCTATTACAACATAAATTTTTATTCTATGAAAGGGCTGGAGATAATAAGCCTCAATAGGATATCCCACACACACAAAAATAGTTTCTCTCTAAAACAATAGGGTATTTTAAACATACTGGTATATATTTTAACTTGCAATAAAATAAGATTATAAATATCTTCTGGTCAGGAAGGTATATATTTATATATATATAAAAGAGGCAATAGACATCACGATCTCTGGAACGTTTAAAAGTTTAAAATTTTTTATTTTAAAACTTATGCTAAGCTTTCGTCAGCCCCTACCAACTTCGTCAGAGTATAAAATCCCCAGTGAGGAGCTGCTTGCTTTTATGTAATGCTAAACAATTTAGTCATTGCGCACGTAACAAGACCACATCTTTGCGTTCTCCCTACAATTAGCTTTTTTTCTGCCTTAGTCATGCTAACAGATGGCGATGCACTTCCCCCTGCCTCCTTCCCCATTGTATATTGCCTCTTTCTCTCCCTGGGGGGGTAACACCGGGTTATCCGGCATTGCTTTAAAGGTATTTCTCCCGGCTCTCCCTCCCTCATTGTTATGCCTTTCCTGTTTAGGCACACACATTGCTCCCTCTAAACCCATTTGTTTTGCCCATGATCTTGTAATGGGTCTGCGTTGTTCTTCCTTGTCCCCCTTGTCCCCCTTGTCTTCCTCATTCTACTGTTTCCCTATCCTACTCTCTTGCCCTCTATCAGGGTTTATCCCACCTTCATTATGCCACTCTCCCTGCCTAAAGGAGGGAATTTGTCCCCGATCCCCATTCAGTCTTATTGATCGGTCCTCCTTAAGTCTTTCCTGGTGCCGTAACGCCTGGTATTCTGGTGTTTTGTCAATATGTCTATTGAGGGAGTTGTTGTTAGAGAACCAGGCTTCTTTCAAGAGGCGCCCTCCTTTTGTTTCGTGGGCAACGATTTCGGTCTCTTGGAAATTGAACTCGTGGCCATGCTCCTCCATATGCATCCAAATCTGGGAGCGCTGTTCCTTACATCTGACCGCTAGTTTGTGCTCATGCACCATCGTTTTCAATCGTTTTGATGATTCTCCTATGTAATGACCTGTGCAATTGCTGCAGTTAATGCGGTAGATTACTGAGGAAGTCTCCTCCTTTGGCAAAGCTTCTTTCGGGCACCTTACTCTCTTCCTCAGTGTTTTTAAAATAAAAATTTTTAAACTTTTAAACGTTCTGAAGATTGTGATGTCTATCGCCTCTTCTATAATTACACCTGGAACTCGCATTTTTAGGACAATTCTTCATATATATATATGTATATATCATACATATATATATATTTTCTGAGGTTTTCGCGGATGTTTGTATGTAGGCCTTTGGTTATTCGGGTTTTCTCCCATGTAAAATTGGAAGTGTCTTGGTGACATTTTGACGAAGTTTCATATGTCATCTTCAGGCTGGTGTTTTTGGCTTCGTGCTTCTAGGAGCAATGTGTGATCTCAGCTGTTTCTTCCTTTTAACTGCTAGTGAGGGTGTGAACTGATTGGGTGGGAGCTTGGCTGTGTTCTGATTGGGTGGAGGTGTGTTCTGATTGGTTGGGGGCTTGGCTGTGCTCTGATTGGATGTGGGGGTTGGCTGTGCTCTGATTGGCTGGAGGTGACACGAAACGTTGCCAAGACACTTCCAATTTTATGCGGGAGAAAACCCGAATAACCAAAGACATATATATGGAAGTGTCTTGGAAGTGTCTTGGCGATGTTTCGACGAAGTCTCATTCGTCATCTTCAGACTGGTGTTCTCGGCTTCGTGCTTCCAGGAGCAATGTGTGATCGCAGCTGTTTCTTCCTTTTAACTGCCAGTGGGGGTGTGAATTGATTGGGTGGGAGCTTGGCTGTGTTCTGATTGGGTGGAGGTGTGTTCTGATTGGTTGGGGGCTTGGCTGTGCTCTGATTGGATGGGGGTTGGCTGTGCTCTGATTGGCTGGGGGTGTGTTCTGTTTTGATGGGGGCTTGGTTGTGCTCGGGTTAGTCTGAATTGCAGGGGGATTTGAGCTGGTGAGCTGCATTGCTGTTGTTTGGCTTCGCATTCGTGGTCGTGCCACATCTTCATGGTGGGTGTCAGTTTGCTTCATGGATTGGAGGGGTTTAAAGTGGCCAATGATGCAGCTGTGGTCTGGCTTGAAATAAGCTTCAAATTCAGATAATCTGCAAGCATTTCTTCTACCATCAGCATTAGCATTCTTAGCAATGTGAAGAAGCAGTCACAAAAGGGTGTGAAAGAAAGAAAACATAAAACTATTTCAAATAATGTCCATGCTCCATTGCACATTATTTTGGGGGAGGAATGAAGAAATTCAATCAAGCAATCCTACCACCACCATCATTGCCATCTTGTCATTATTTTGAGTGTTTGTCATAGTTCGATCATCATCAACTACTCAGCATCATTGCCCATTACCTATCTTTATAAAGCCTTAGTAAAACCACACCTGGAATATTGCTTCCAGTTTTGGTCCTATTACAAAAAAAAAATGTTGAGACTTTGGAAAAGTGCAAAGAAGAGCAACTAAGATGATTAAAGGCCTGGAGCTAAAAACATATGAAGAATGATTGCAGGAATCAGGTTTGGCCAATCTAGAGAAAAGAAGGACTAGGGGGGACATGATAGTATTCCAATATGTGAGGACTTGCCTCAAAGAAGGAGGAGTCAACTTATTTTCCAAAGCACCAGAAGGCAGGACAAAAAACAATGAATGGAACCTAATCAAGGAGAGAAGCAATCTGAATGAAGGAGAAACTTCCTAACAGTGAAAACAATTAACCAGTGAAACAGCTTGTGGTCAGAAGTTGTGGGTGCTCCAACACTGGAGGTTTTTAAGAAGAAACTGGACAGTCATCTATTTGAAATGTTATAGGGTCTCCTGCTTGAGCATGAGGTTAGACTAGAAGACCTCCAAGCTCTTTTCTGATTTATTATTGATTGACTGATTAATATTCATTAATAGACTTATTTGTCCTAGATTTAAAAAAAATGCATGTGCAGCCCATCATACTAGATCTTGTGTTATGATTCTTACTAACTTGTGTCCTTAATGATCTGAAAGTGTTTGTTCAATTATTTGACTGATCTTTAAGCATCTGGATTGTTTAAAAATACAGTAGAATTGAATGAATATGATTAAAGTCTTTGGAGGGTTCACCTCTGCCAATGCATTTATTGATTTCTATCTTTTCATTAGTTAGAAGAAATTGAACTAAATATGTTTATTTTAATTACCAAACAGTTGTGTGCAAAACATTGACTTCACTATGTCAAAAGGAAGGTTGTTAGTCATGATTAAAAGTTGTGGCTGGTTTCTTTTGAATTGGTCTATCCCTCTTTTAGGTTTCTGGTCTAATTAGGAAAACACATTTCAGAAACTCCTTTTTTAATGACCCTGTAATCCCTTAATCTGGGGTAGAGTTGGGGTAACTGGATGGAGCTGAGCATTTACTGGCCGGCTGCCCTTCCAGATGTCTATGTGGAGTTCACAGCAGATTTTTTTTCTTTGTGCCTAGAAGAGAAATAACTGCTGCTACCTAGGATCAAACTGAGTGGGAGGTGAGCATCTTCACCACTAAGCCATCTTACTGCTCAACATTTCAGAATACATGAAAGTGAAAATACAGCCCCTGTTTGCAACTCATAAAAGCAACAGTTTTCTAGGGGATGCGTTAATGAGTCACTGGTAGGAGCTGTGACCCTGCTTTTTGTCCTTTATAAAATGCTAATTGTGTTTGCAGCATTGCACAACTCTATAAGGCACTAGTGCCATGACAATACATCTTTGATCACCATTTGGAGAATTGCATCCTCAAACTGCTTTACTGAAAAGCTAGTCCTATACACAGATAAGTGACACATGAGTAGCAGAGTAGAATATGAAGGAGGCAGCAGGGGGATGGATTGAAATACTGCTGTGTCTTTGAAAAAGGTATGAATTACATAGGTACAAGAGATGGATTGGGTTGTAGCCATACGGTTACCAGCACCTCAACAACTGCCCAAATGCTTGTGTTTTTCTTGCATCTTTCCATATCTTACATGAACTTATTTTTGAATACACCACAACATTTGAAGAATTTTGGAGGAGGAGAAGGAGGATTTAATCAAGTGAACACCTATATAAAACAGAAAATAGTATAGGTCCACCATTACATTTCTCACCAAAGTGAGATCCTAGTTTCTCCTTGTTTAGTTACAATTAAACACGAAAGTCTGAGAATATGATTAATAATTACATTCAGATTTATTTCTAAATTACATCTATTTTAATTATTCATTTCATCAAATGTGCTGCCATCTCCTGTCACTCCTGTCTCCTGAATTTATTTTCTATTGTTACATCCTTCCCACCCACATATTAAATATTTCATTACAGAAGGTTAACATTTTACAATAGTCAGCATTATAGCCATCTCAGTTCATGTTTTGGCAACTTGAACACAGCAGCATCTCTTCAGCTTATCATGACAGCCTGATATATATGAATTTTGATGTGCTACTAAATGATAATCATAAACTAAAGATGATCAGGGATTTACCGTAATCCCTGATCCTTGAAACATTTTAGTGACTATAATTCTTTTTTTTTAAAGGTGGGAAGCATGCTGAATTTAACCACCTAATACAGAACACTAAATACAGATTTGCTAAAACATCTGCCTAAGATTTAATCAAATTAAGAATGGCATTTTTCTCTCCCTGAAATTTAATGACTTGTCTGCCTCTCCAATGGGAAACAATTAAAACAACTTCCCGTGACACATATATTTCCTTAGCGCAACCCTGGAGAGAAAATAAAAGCAGTGATGCTTTCTCAGAGCTTCCAGAAGTACAAATTAAAATTCTTAAATAAGATTTGCAAGTTTACTTAATCCTCTGATATGCTTCATGAAACTCACTGCCATGGCAAAGTATTTAGCAGCTATTTGAGTAAAAGAAAAGATTGTTTATTCCAGCGATGAATGCAATGCGCTTTTGAAGGGAAAAATGAAACGAGTGGAGGTTTTACCATGAGAAACAAAGAAATATCTCACAATACAGAGACAACCAAGGAGATAAGGTTTAAAGTGTGAAGTTATCCATCAAAGAAATACTGTGTGATAAGTTAATCCCCCCCCCCCCGAGTCTTGTTTAATGCTGCAGGATCCTGGAGCAACATACTTATTTAATGTCAGCTGACTGCCACAGCCCAGTAAATATAAATATGAATTCTCCATTTTCTTCAGTATGGGTAGGCCTCAACTTATGACCACAGTGGAGCTCCAAATTTCCATTGTTATGCAAGCCAGTTGTTAAATGAGTTGGGCCCCATTTTTCTGCCACAACTGTTAAGAAGATCACTGCAGTTGTTAAGTGAATCTTGCAGTTAAGCAAATCTGGCTTCTGCCATTGACTTTGCTTGTCAGAAGCCAACTGACACAAATGGCGATCACCTAATCCTGAGACAGCGCAACCATCATAAATATATGCCAATTGCCAACCATCCAAATTTTGATCACGTGACCATGGGAAGGCTAAAACAGTCATGCATAAAACAGTCATAAGTCCCTTTTTTTTCAATGCCATTGTAACTGAACGGTCACTAAAAGAACGGTTGTTAAGTTTGTAGAGATGGGTGGGGCAAAACTCTCCTCTTCCTCCTCCTCCTCCTCCTCCTCCTCCTCCTCCTCCTCCTCCTCCTCCTTCTTCTTCCTAGCATATTCCCACAGGTGCACAGTCCACTTTTTGGATCATTGAGCACCATTTTTCATAGTCAGCTGCGTCTCCAGGACACAGGCACACAGCTTGCATATCTTTGTTGATGGTGTCTTGCCATCTCTGTTTTGGGCACCCGCTAGGTCACCAGCCATTGACGTCTAGTTGGCAGGCGGTCTTGGCCATGGTGGAAGGTGCTGCTTTCAGGACATGTTCATACCAGCAGAACTGACCTTCTCTTATCTTCTCTATAATTGGTGCTACACCAAAATGTTGTCGATTGGTGTCATTTGTGATGTGGTCAAGAAGGGAGATGACTGATAGCCAACAGAGCCTTCACATTTCCATGGCATGGAGATAGCTTTTGGTCCCTGTTGTTGCTGCCCAGCATTCAGTGCCATACAGTGCAACAGGAAGGCTGGTTGTTTTGTAAATCTTAGATTTAAGGCAGGTTGGCATTCATCTGTCACATAACACACCAGTGAAAAGAAGTCAGCTGGTCTTCAAAAATTTCCAATAGTTTTCAAAGTCATTTTACCCAAGCAAGGATTCCTAATTTGCCTTTTAATCGTTTTTTTCTGGATGATGCAACATCTTTTGGCTTTATTTAGCATCTTTAGGTCCCGTTAATTATAAAGAAACCTTTTGAATGGATTTGAGTGAGATGGATGCCAAATGCAAAAGCTCTAACACATCGCAGATCATTCACCTACTCGCTGCTGCTCTCTGCTCATCTCACAATTATCTTCCACAGATAACAGTGTGACCCATTCTCAACTCCTGATAAAAGCTGTTAAAATCTACTCTTGTAAAGAACATTGCATGTTTGTGTGCTCTGCTGCTCACTGGCTACAAAATGGGCAATTCTTAACTGAAACTACTTCATTTACTGTAAACATCATAAAACACCACCAAAAATAGGAATATTTTGTTGATCCTGTATGTTTTTGGCTGTTCCATGATTGAACTGATAAAGTCCAGGACAAGAATGATGTTGGATCAGGAAATCTGAGAAAGTCTAGAAGGGTCTTCTTTGAGGTACAGATCTATTTAGACCAATCTTTTGTTATAGGTCCCAAAGATGCTTTTTCAAGAGGTAACTTTCTTTACTTTCTTTATTATTGGACTTTCTTTATTTTTCCTTGAGGATGTTTTGCTTCTCATTCAAGAAGCTTCTTCAGTTCTGACTGATGAGTTCTTCAGTTCAGAAACATCTTTAAAGAAGTCCAGTTGCCTTTTGAAAAAGCACCTTTGGGACAACCATGACCTGGATGATTGAGAATTTCCATAGAATTTTACTTATAGGGTTTTTAAAAGATGCCTTTAAATGAGAGAAGCCATGGTAAGAATCTGGAATTTTTAGGACTGGAAGTTGGTGTCGCAGTGAGACACGCGGGATTTTTGGAAGCTCCTGAAGCCCTGCCGAAAACTCCACCACTGGACCGTCCGAATCAGACCCCACAGTCTAGTTTTGACTGTGGTTGTGGAGGGCACATCCTGAGGATCCCAGGGACATTGCTAAGTCCCTGGTCAAGCCAGGAAAGCCCTTTTTCCAGTGACAGAGCAGCAGCCATAGGCTGCAGAGGCTGTGACAACTGCAGGAAGGCAGAACAGAATGACAGTGAACAGATCGGTGAGAAACTTTCTTTTTTAAAATAATATTAAGAACACCCTTATTGATAAATTGAGATGGTGATGGAGAGTGAATGAAGAGGAGCGGCGAACTTATTTTGGACTAATTTTATTTTACCCAATATACATTTTAAAAGTCTTGAAATTGTTTAATTGATTCATTTCCTTTTCGGATAACTGGACTGGACTGAAAAATAGTATTGGGACACATTTGAAATTTTGAAATCTGCTGATTATAGATTGTTTGGATTGCTGAGTCGGAACATCTGGACTGGTGCTTTTTTTTCCTTTTTTGGACTTTTTAAAAGAAAATCTTTCCTTTCTTTTTTCTTTTTTTTTCTTTTTTCCTTAAAAAATAGGAGAGCTAGGAGAGAGTGTAGTGCTGCCCCCCACTGGAAGAGAAACTTTGTTTCCATGTTCATCTAAGTGGAAGAAGAAATATTGTAGCCAAAATAGAGATTGAAGAGCTACTGAATGTTGTTTACACAGGTGCTCTTTATCTAAATTGACAAAGCCTGGGAACATACTGGAAGGCTTTGATCTTGTTGTTGTTGTTGCTTTTTTTTGAGTAACTATTTTATTTCTAGTGAGATGCGTGGCTTGGAAAGAGGCAA
>WNWU01008411.1:0-11481 GCA_012654045.1 Ptyas mucosa | reverse complement strand
ATTCCCACCCCACTCCAGGGGAAGGATACTGTAAAATCTCCATTCCCTCCCCACTCCAGGGGAAGGTTACTGCAAAATCCCCATTTCTTCCCCATCAACTGGGGCTCAGGAGGCAGAGACTAGATGGGGGTGGGGCCAGTCAGAGGTGGTATTTACCGGTTCTCCAAACTACTCAAAATTTCCGCTACCAGTTCTGCAGAACTGGTCAGAACCTGCTGAAACCCACCTCTGGTTCTGGATTACCAGAATTCAGCTGGTATCATATAGGAATGACCAAGATACAAGCTGAAGCCCAAATCAAAGTGAATAAGGACAACAGAGAGAGAGATATTTACTCATCCAAGTTAGAATACACAGTTCTCACTCAGTCTTGATGCAAACATCCCCATTGTGGGAAGAATTCATAACTTTTATAACTGTTGGAAATATTGTATAGGCACTCATATGATAACTAACCCAAGTATCCAAAAAAGGTTATTGGTTAACATCCTCAAAAATCCTTTAAGCTCACAGAAAACATGACAATTAGTTAAAGACATTTCAAATTATAAATTTGACACACGAGCAAACACACAGAACTCTATTAACACAATGAAAACATAATTATAATGCTCACCATTCAAATGAAGAGACCCAATCCATATCACTTAATTTAATCAACCCCTTCTCTGGGGTCAACATGTACAAACACCCACGTCCAGTGGTGGGATTCAATTTTTTTAACAACCTGTTCTGTGGGTGTGGCTTATTTGGGCCTGTGGCTTAGTGGTCATGTGACTGGATGGGTGTAGCTAACTGGTCATGTGACCGGGTGGCTGTGGCTATGTGCATAGGGACTACTCAGAGGGCTGAAAAAAGTCATTTCTGACCAGTCCTCACACTTTTGACTGGTCCTCACACTTATGACCATCCTCACATTTATGCCCATTGCACCATTCTTAACAACCATGTCACTTATTTCACAACTGCTTCTCTTCACCATGGTGATAAGATAGGGCAAAAATGTAAAATGTGAGGACAGTCGTAAGTGTGAGGACCAGTCAAAAGTGCAAGGACCAGTCAAAAATAATTTTTTCAGCCCTCTGAATAGTTCCTTTGCACATAGGGACTACCCAGAGGGCTGAAAAAAGTGATTTCTGTGACCAGGTGGGTGTGGCCAGGTGGTCATGTGGCATCACTTCTTTGCCCTAATGACAGTTTGCTGCAATGGTCATAAGTGTGAAAAATGTTCATAAGTCACTTTTTCCAGTGCCATTGTAACTGTTGTAAGTCAAGGATTACCTGTACAAAAATACAAAAAGCTTTGCTTGCAAAAAGCTGTTCTAAATACCAATCATTAGATTAGAAATATGTGCAAACTGGAATTACAAATCAGGGAGGGTGGCAGAAGCACCTTGAGGAATTAAAATAGTTAAAATGCAATGATAACTATCAGCAACCAACTCTTGCTCAGCAACTCAACTCTTGCCCTTTAGCAGAGAGATAATTTAAGCTCTCCAGAATGAAGCAAAGGAGCAAACAGAATATCTGTTGATTGTTAAACCAATTACCAGAACAAATAGACACAGGAACTAGTCAGATTTCCGAAGCTGCTGCTTTTCAGGAACAGAGGTTAACATTTTTCCTTCCAAACAAAGCTGAATAGGGAAAATTATCTCATCACCAAACATAGGATTAAACATCACCAAGCACAGAATTAAACTTCACCAAAAACCAGTTTCAGACCAAATGTCAGAAAAGATATATAAACTAACATTTGAATGTCAATCTTTCTAGCTAGCCAATAAGCCTTGCTGAATGTCACTCATCTTGGTTCCTTGTCATTAAAAGCTTCTGCTTCGTTATTCAATTATTTCTTCAAAGTGCTGATCATTGCACCCTGGCTGGAAGAATTCCAACAAGGGAGTATTTCCTCCCAACAGTGGTGTAAAAAGCTTAAAACAACCCTTCCCCTTTAAGAAAGTCAAGCAAAAAAACAAAAACAAAAACCCTCCGGAACCGGAAGCAATAGTAAGTCTAGGCGTACTGCCAAGAATGTAATAAGAGTTAACGGAGAGGCAGTTTCTGTAAGCAGGGCAATAAAGATTAGGCTAGGAAACAACAATTCCTTACAGGATTAACCCTGTAAAGTGGGAAAAACAAAACGAGATTTCTTCTAACAACCAGTTCTCCGAATTACTTACTGTAACTACTTAACAACTGGTTCTACTGAACCGGTGCAAACCAGTAGAATCCCACCACTGCCCACGCCCCTCAAGTGTCACCCTAGAATCAGCACAAACACACTTGCATACCCAGGACAAAGTCCCCTTCTGAATCCATTTTGTCTGCAACTGCCCCATAAGCAACCTCTTTGATTGAAAATAAATAATTCTCCTTTCCTCACAGCTGTCTGGATTTTATTTTTATTTATTTTTGTGTAACACTAGCTCAAGTTGGAACCCCAAATTATTCTTCTGATACCTTCTAGCTTAAGGTGATCAGACGTCCCACTTTTGGCAGGACAATCCCAATTTTCAACCATTTGTTCCGTGTCCTGCGGCATTTTTAAAAAGTCCTGATTGACGGGAGAACGGGTTTGCTTACCCCAATCTATTGCTGCCTCCTGAGTCCCAGCTGATGGCTAGAGGGAAAAAAAACTGTTTAAATTCTTGCCGCGGGGCTTCAAAGGGCCACCCTAAAGCTGATAAGTGTTAAAAGAAAACAAATGAGTAGACTGGTGCCTGCAAAAATAGAAAAAACAGCCCCTTTCAGCATAGGTTAATTACCATAAGTTGATTAGATCGGCCTCCCGGCTTTCAGCTGATTTGCTCTCAGCTGTTTTGGCTAGCTGCAAAGAGTGGTGCTGGAGCACTTTTTTTTTTTCTCTTTGTGCAATTCAAGCTGAAAATGAAAACGAAACTAAAGCAGGTTGTTGGCTTTGCTGTTTACTTGCAACGTTGGAAAGGCAGATTTCTTTTCTTTTTCCTCATCAAAAAAGGTAGGTGCAAACAATGGGAAGTTTATGGCAAATGGCAAATGGCAAAAGAGGAGAGTTCAAGATTTTAAAACACAAAAGAAAAAAAAAGCTCTATTTAACTAGGGAATTGTAATAATTGAGATACTATTAATTGTATATTGTGTTGAAAGCAGAAATGGTTAAGTTGTGGTTTGGAGGAATATATGGGGGAAATTATTTGGTTTATTATTATTGGTAAATATAATTAATTGATTTGTAAGAAATTGGATTGCATGGAAATAATTGGAATATTCATGTTCATATTGATTAATATACAAAAAAGATAGTTATATAACTAATTGATTTATATTAAAATGTTGAATTTGTATTGAACAACTGTAATATTACATAATTAACCAATGTGAGGATGGATATAAAAATAGATGACAATGGGAAGGGGTATAATATAGAATAGAAGTGAAAAATTGAATTTGATTAAGATTAGAGATGAGGATGAAGGGTAATATTGGTTTTTTTAAAAAATAGATTAACCCTGGAATAAATATGGCAAAAAGGAAATATAGAAATTGTAAATTTAATTGAAATGACTAAACGCTGTTTAAATTTGTAAACCAGCCAAATACTCTGTTCAAAGAAAATACATTGTATGTTTGTATGTGTGTTTCTAATTATTGCTATTTATTCATATTTGTTCTCTTTTATTCTTTAAAGTTTAACAATTCATTCTTTATCTTAATATCTTTATATTTGTTTGGGGTTGGTTTTCTTCCCTTTCATCTTTTTTATTGTACATCAATCTTTCTCCTCAAACCTACCATCTCTCTCTTTTCTACTCAGAGGGCTGAAAAAGTTATTTTTGACTGGTCCTCGCACTTTTGACCAGTCCTCGAATTTACGACTGTCCTCACATTTTACCATGGTGAAGAGAAGCAGTTATGAAATGAGTGACACGTTTGTTAAGAATGCTACAATGGGCATAAATGATGACCAGTCATAAATGCGAAGACTGGTCAAAAGTGCGAGGACCTGTTAGAAATCACTTTTTTCAGGCCTCTGGGTAGTCCTTTTGTGCACATGGACTACTCAGAGGGCTGAAAAAGTTATTTTTGACTGGTCCTTGCACTTTTGACCAGACCTCAAACTTACAACCGTCCTCACATTTTACGTTTTTGCCCTATCTTATCACCATGGTGAAGAGAAGCAGCTGTGAAATGAGTGACATGGTTGTTAAGACTGCACGGGCATAAATGTGAGGATGGTCATAAGTGTGAGGACCAGTCAAAAGTGTGAGGACCTATCAGAAATGACGTTTTTCAGCCCTCTGAGTAGTCCCTATAGAACAAAATAATACTATACATAATTTTTATTTATTTATTATATTTGTAAATTGTACTTATGTTGAAATTTTAAAAAATACATTACAGTACTTTTTTTGCGTTCTATGAAAATGTTTGTTGCTCCATATATACCAAATTTTTAAGCAAGCAAGCAAGCCCCCCCCCCCCGGCCCGGTCAATGGTGTCCCTCTTTACCAATGTTAAAATCTGGTCACCTTATTCTAGCTGCAGTTTCTCAAGTGGAACACTATTTTTGCAACCTATCATGGTTGAAAGAGGGTTGAAACAAGGATCTTTTGGCATTTATTTCAATAATATAACTTGACAGGGAGGAAGAAATATCAAACCTATGACGAATGTATCTGTTCTAACCTCAAGCCTGACCTTTGCAGTCAAGGGCACTCTTTTTTGCACATTGTTCATGGGGACAAGGTGTCTCAAGCAGTGGCAGGTTGCTCCCAGTTCGCACCGATTCTATAGAACTGGTAGTAAAACTGGTCAGAGGCTCTGCCCACCTACCCTGACATCATCAAAACGCTTCTGCATAGCGCTCGCATGCAGCCCCGCTACAAACCAGTAGTAAAGGTAAGTAGAACCCGTCCCTGATCTCAAGCACTAATTAGGCTGATCAGAAATTAAAAATCAGGCTAGACTGAATAGCAAGAGAAGCCTGGGTTTAAAATTCACATTAAATTACCATCCAAAAGAAAACTTTTATAAGATGAGGTGTAGTTGGTATTTAACACCAGATAAGTTATCTAAAAAAGGGACATGGTGGCTCAGTGGCTAAGACGCTGAGCTTGTTGATCGAAAGTTCGGCAGTTCAGCGGTTCGAATCCCTAGTGTCACGTAATGGAGTGGGCTCCTGTTATTTGTCCCAGCTTCTGCCAATTTAGCAGTTTGAAAGCAGGTAAAAAATGCAAGTAGAAAAATAGGGACCACCTTTGGTGGGAAGATAACAGCATTCTGTGTGCCTTTGGCTTTTAGTCATGCCAGCCACATGACTACGGAGACATCTTCAGACAGCACTGGCTCTTCGGCTTTGAAACAGAGATGAGTATTGCCCCCTAGAGTCAGGAACAACTAGCACATATGTGTGAGGGGAACCTTTACCTTTAAGTTATCAAAGATGTATAAAGGTATGTCAAATGAATGCTGGAAGTGTAAAAGTAAAGAGGAGACTTTTTATCATCTGTGGTGGACATGTGATAAAGCAAAAATGTTTTGGAGTAAGATTCATATTTTAATACCAAAAAAAATTGAAAATGGAGATACAAATGAAACTAGAACTTTTCCTTTTGGGTTTAATGGAAAAAGAACTTGAGAAAAAAATTGGAACTTTGTTATTATATATGTTGACAGCAGCAAGACTATTGTGTGCACAAAAATGGAAGGAAACTTTGATCCCTACTATGGACGAATGGTTGCAGGAGTTGATGGAGTTGGCAGAAATGGCAAAGGAAGGTTATCAACACCCACCTATCTCACGTGGAACGTTGCCAAAGAGCTAATTTCCAGACTCAGGGCAAGGCCAAACTTGGTACAGAGTCACAAACAGAATTTTCAAATCTTGAATTGGCCAGATGAACTAATTGCTTCCTGCAAAAGCTCACATCCCGTTCGCTTCTCTTTTATGTCTTATGAGAAGGGCCAATCATCTCCAAGCCTTACTCCCAAGTTGACCCTGTTTCCTTAATTGTCCCTGTCTCTTGGCAGCTCTGCACAAGCACACTCTGGGAACAGGCTCATACTGTTCTTCTGCCTCGCTGATGTCAGCAAAGAGCTACCAGATGGCCTTGTCCCCTCTCTGCCTCTGACTCAGAGCCATTGTCTGAGCCTTCCCCAGACTCCAGGATTGGCCCACATTCCTCCCCAACCTCCTCACTGTCCAAATCTGCTGCGACCTCTGCTGGCTGCTGGCGGGCCACAACAGTTTCCACATGGAGACAGCTTCTGAACTTCGTGCTCTGTGTGGAGAAGAATGAAACTCTGACTTTGGGTTTTACTGATTAGACTGATAGATCTTTATGGAAATGATTTTTTTTTATTTGATTTATATGCTGCCCTTCTCCGGAGACTCAGGGCGGCTTACAATGCGCTAAGCAATAGCCTTCATACTTTTATATATTTATACAAAGTCAGCTTATTGCCCCCACAAACTGGGTCCTCAATTTACCTACCTTAGAAAGGATGGAAGGCTGAGTCAACCTTGAGCCTGGTGAGATTAGAACTTGCAATAATTGCAGGCAGCTGGTGTTAATAACAGGGCTTTAGACCACTGTACTATCCAAGGCTCTTATTAATTTGTTCTTACTATTTTGTTCTTACTATTATTTTGTAATTTGTTCTTACTATTATGGAAAAGCAAAAAGCTGTGATTTGATGTCGATGCCTTATTTTACTGTAACAGAGAGAGTCTTTTTCTTTCTTTCTTTTTCTCACCTCTCCTTCCCCTTTCCCTCTCCACTGCTTTCCTATTTACTTTGTATTTTGTATTTTACATTACTTTATAACTCAATAAAAATGTTAATGGTAAAAAAAAATAGCAAGAGAAGCCTATTATATATTAAGCAGGTGGAGATGAAGGATATTTAGATTAAATCTTCATCTCATAAATTTAGAGTTTTAATTTTAGGTTCAAGACCAAATTATTTAATTGTATTTTAATCAATCTTTAAAATATTTGTATTATATGTATTTTATCACTTGACTGTACACCGCCCTGAGTCCCCCGGGAGTAAAGTGGTATATAAATATAATAAATAAATAAAATTAATAAATAATATCCAAACACTGCAAAACGCCAACCTGCTGAAAGTGATGTACATGACTTCATTGACACTGACAGGCAGTTTCTATTTTTTAATCTATTCTGGACTCTTTAATTGACCAGTTTACTTGTGAGTACCTGCCGTGGATGATTTTTTTTGGAGATTCCATTGACTTTGCTTCCTGCTTCCCCTCTGTTTCTTCCTCCAGAAATGCAAAGCATGGAGTGAATATGCCACAAGATAAAAACATTGTAAATGTCGTAGCTCCAAACAGACATGCCCATTTCAAACAGAAAGTCAGGGAGGCCCTCTAACTTCTCTTCCCTGGTGCAAATTTTTCTTTTCTGCATGTGCAGAATATGAGTAGGAGAATGTTGATATCCAGAATTCAGAGAGAAAATAAAATCTGGACTTAAAGGGATTTATTGATTCAATAAAATATTGAAATCCTGGCACCACTTTGTATGGAGTAATATAGGGTGCAGTTGTAGGTTTTTGTGCTAAGTCTTTTCAAAGGAACCTTGGTGGCACAGCGGACTAAAAACTGCTGTTAAAGTAGCACTTAGCTGCCAGCTGCCTGAAATTACTGCAAGTTCAATTCTCACCAGGCTCAAGGTTGACTCAGCCTTCCATCCTTTCGAAGTAGATAAAATGAGGACCCGGTTTGTGGGGGCAATAAGGTGACTTTGTATAAAATAGAACATCGCTCAGGGGGGTCCAAAAAGCCCTACTGAGCAGGTATATACAAAAGTATGAAGGCTGTTGCTTAATGAATTGTAAGCCACCCTGAGTCTCCGGACAAGGGTGGCATATAAATCGAATTAATAAAATAAATAAATAGATAAATAATAAATAAATAAATAAAGTGTTCAGACCAACAAAATCCCATTCCCATATTGTGAACAGGCTTATTGTCACAAAATTTTACTGAGGATAAAGCTACTTATAATCCGTCCAGAGACTAAGTATCTCCATATACAATGTACACATTGATTTCACCCTGGGTAACAGCAGAATAAATTGTTATGATTTGTCTCACAATTATAACTTTTGATAAATATAGAGACATTAATGGTATCAATTGAATTGAAGCTATACAAATATTATTTTGCAAGCACTTGGGTCTCAGAATTTGAATAAAGGTTTTGCTACTTTCATCAGCTGAAATGAGATTAATCCAGTTCCATCCAAAATATCTCAGAAGTTGAACAATCCCATGTCCTGAAGAGCTTCTTTGGAGACTATGCAGTAAAAAGAAAGAAAACCAATTTTGTCTCTCAAAGTGGGGTCAAAGGAGCCATTGTAAGTCCCGGGGGGGCATTTAAGTCAAATAAAAACAATTAATTTAATTGAATAAATTTTACTATATTCTTTGGTAGGTGGATGGACTTGGCAACATCTTTGGAAGACCTGAAATATCAAAGAAATTTCCTTTTCAACTGAGTATTATATAATATTCAGAGTCATTTTTTATGTGTGTGATGGACAGATATGCAAATAGGATAAATAAATAAATGTCTTATCTATGTGGTTCCTAAGAGTCAACATTGACTTTACCGCAGAGAATCAAACAAAGCAAATCAATCAATCAATCAGAGTATTTAATAAGGGAATTGTAAAGAAGTTAGGGAAGAAATTTTACTTCTCACATTTGTGTTTATATCCTACCAGCATACCAAGGATAGCTTCTTAGTATTTTCTTTCCTTGACAGGGAATCATCATAGATGTAAACACTTTTAAAACTTCTAATAAAAGATTTAAAATAGTTTGAAAAAGATTTTTATTTACCAAAAAACCAACAATTTGCATTCAATAATTCTAAACTATTCAGTTAACAGATGAATCAATCTCTTCAAAGGGACAGTAGTTTTCACCCACACTGGTAACCTTATACTTCCATTTCTGAACTACCACTACTAATTATTTCTCAAGCAACGTCAATCATTATTTTTCCTTACCAATTGCTCCTTCTTATTTAATTCAGGACGCATTATAATAATGTAGCATTTGGGAAGGAAGATGCAACTCAGCAAACCAAAAGCAGAGGCTAGTATGGAGAAAATCTCCACGGCCACCATGAATTTCCCTTTGGTGCTCAAGTAGGTGGGGATGAAGGATATCCAAACACTGCAAAACACCAACATGCTGAAAGTGATGAACTTGGCTTCATTGAAACTGTCAGGCAGTTTCCTGGCAAAGAAAGCCACCGTGAAGCTGATGAGGGCCAGAAGACCCAAGTAGCCCAGCACAATGTAGAACATGATCTCTGAGCCTTCATTGCATTGCACTATGATCTCACCCACTTGGGAATGCTTCTCTAATTCTGGAAAAGGGGGCTTCTTCAACAACCAAACAGCACAGATGACCATCTGAATCCAAGAACAAGGTGCAATGACCAAGATTGCTAGCCTCTTCCCCATCCATTTCCTCATCTTATTCCCTGGTTTTGTAGCCACAAAGGCCAGAACCACAGTGATCGTTTTAGCCAGTACACAGGAAACAGCAACGGAGAAGGTGATGCCAAACACAGCCTGCCTCAAAAGGCAAGTCGCCTTACTAGGTCTTCCAATGAAGAGGAGGGAGCAGAGAAAACATAGGAGCAGAGAGGCGAGCAGGATACACGTGAGGCTCCAGTTGTTGGCTTTCACAATGGGGGTGTTCGAGTGCAACCTGAAGATCGCCATCACAACGAGTGTGGTCAGAGAAAGAAAAAGTGCCAAAGATGTCAAAGCTGCTCCCAGGCCTTCTTTATAGGACAGGTAAGTCATTACTTTGGGAAGGCATTCCTGCTGATTTGTGTTAGGATACTGTTCTTCTTGGCAAGGCTCACATTCATCTGCATCTGAAGATCACAAGCACCAATTCAGTATTAGAAGTTTCTACTAATATTTTTCATACTTTCTGCTCTTTATACACGATGGGGGAAAAGGTAATAATGACAGGGCTGTCTTAATGCATGGTCCTGATCGGCACTTGCCCATGGGCCCCAAGAGCATAGGGACCCCATATTAATCTGTGTATGTTAATCCTTCAATGCACCTTGTACACTGCTTTACCTGGAAGCCCATAATTCTGTTAAGACATCCCTGAGTAATGAACTCTGCAAAAGTCATTTAAAATAGCGGTACCCAGTTTTTCGGGCTTTGCAGACCAATGGCATTCCCAGCAGTGGGGAGGGGGGAGAGATGGGATGGTTCCGCAGAAGCAGTGGACGAGCAAGCACAGCTCCATTTGCATAAGCAGCAGGTGCATGTAGCTCATGCAAATGTAGCTTCACACACTCACACCCGTGTTCGCACACCACTTGCACGGCCTGGTTCTGAACTGGCCACGGCCCAAGGGTTGAGGATCCCTGATTTAAAAGCACAAATCAATCCAAGAATAACCTTTGGATATGCTATTCAAGAACATAATTCGTAATAAAGTCACTAGACATAGATAAGGGATAAAGATGCTCCACAAGCATAAAATAGAAAATTTCTGGATGTTCTCCTAGATAGAGCTGAGTTCCTTCACTTACCCATTTGTGTTGAGATCCTCCTTGAAGGACATTGAATACAATCATAACAACAGATTTGTTTCCCCTGCTGAATTAGTTTGCTCTGTCCAGGATGGCAGCTCTCAACACAGGTAGATTTTGGCACCATCTGTTAATATTATCCAGAAAAAAGAGTCTGTAGAACAAGAAATACTTGTCTCCCCTCACTGCTAATTCTGAATTACATATTATTGGAACAGACAGATTTTAGAGCTTATGAATCATGAAGCAAGTTATTGATATCTTAGAAAGATTCCTAAATACCACAATAATCTGATGTTGGTAACTCTTTCTGTGTTTTTTTCTTTTTCTCAACGTATTTCCCAAATTGAGCTCTCTTAACAAATCTCCTTGTCATTCTGCAGATTGTGTGTGTTAAGTACCGCTGAGATGATACTGATATTAACATAAGAAAATATAACAGTTCCAACCTGATGAAACTTGGGATTCCACATAATGGCACTTGCATTAATGGTGAATTCTTTTCCAAATCGAAAATTGGGATCGATTCTTCCAACTTGGACTCTCTGGAAGGATTCATTGGGGAGTGTCACCAAATTGATGAGATCATAGCCTATTGCTAAGTCCCTATCTTCATCGAGAAATATCTCATCTCCAACATTATTGTTAAAGTGGATTTGTCTCAAAAATGAATTAAGCTAGATGGGAAGAGGAGAACTAGGTTAATGTCACTTGAAACATTAGTGATGTGACATTTAAACTGACATTTGATGCAGTACTGAAAACTAATGTCTTCCAAGTACTCCAAGAATTGAAAAGTTTTCATCCAAAGAGAACATGGATGGTTAGTCTGAATCTGAATCTGAATCTGAATCTGAATCTGAATCTGAATCTGAATCTGAATCTGAATCTGA